>JACCGJ010004695.1:0-14318 GCA_013407085.1 Atriophallophorus winterbourni
CAAACTTTCCGTAAAAACATGAACTTATTCATATATATTTATTTATCAATTTTTTATGACAACTTCATTACAATTCGCACCACTTTTTCCATAATTACCTTCCATTTCTGTTCTCCATTTGTTTCTTGCATCCTTGCCATTCGTAAATCTTGACATAATTTAAATGAAATTTTATTTCTATTAGACATTGATAATTTTTTCTTACCTACTGTATATTAATTTCCCTTATTGAACGGAAAAAATGTTCAAAAATCCCGCTCACTTCGGTCACTTGCACTGTACTATTTTCTTTTGCTGTTCAAATTTTGATAAACTGATCATGTATTGCATGCGTTGGATATCCAAGAATATATATTATTATTATTATTATTTTTTGATATTAAATAAATAAATAAATGGATAAATTTTATTCTCGGAAATCCAAGGCATGTTAAACATTATCAATAATTTCCAAAAGTTTTGTACAATCAGATTATTGGATGTACATTTGCAAACACAATTGGTTCAAGGTCATTTGTTTCAGAGGAATTTAACGTCTAATAAATATAAAGGTTACGGTATTTAAAGTTGTTTCCAGGTAATCGGTACGTGATCTGATATATTACGAAAACACAGTTATTGCAAGGAAAAGTCTAGAATGTTTTCGGGAACACTGATGATCAATGGATAAGGTCCATCAAAGATGCGCGAAGAATCTTTATTGTTGATGCTCCAAACTTTTTCATTATGCTGGTGTAGATAGAATGATCTTTCCTGACCATGAGCCGTTTTCTTGTCCGCTAGTCGAAGGTGGTTTATTCCCCTAGTTTGAGGTATGGGGGCCAGTTTCATTTTGACGCGGATTGAGAATTTTGCTGTGTAGAAAAAAAACTCAGAAGCGAGAGAATGTTGTTTCGAACGATGTGAACGTTTATTTAATATCAATAATCAGGAATGCCATTATTATATAAATCATCAGGTAGAACACTTAAATTAAGTAGATTGCGAATTTTATCAACGGTACAACTTCAGCAAATGATCTATTCACACTATCCATACAGACTTTGCTGTATTGCGGAGAACGAGCAATTTTAAACTTTTCGGAAAATGCTTTTTTAGCCGCCTATTGGCACTCACTACATATCCAATGGAGCCAACGGTGAGTAACCTAAACATCATAGTGCTCGGGATGTATCCCTGGACATTTTTGGATGTGCCCATCTCTTGCAGGCATTACAATTTCTATTTCGGGCAAGCGTGTCATGCGTTATCACTTTGAATTTGTATGTCGAGTCACTTTCAGAAGTGTGTTTTGGTTTATTAAGTAAACGTTTCAGAAGGCGTAAGTTGGTAGTGATAAAATCTACGTTGGATCAACCGGCACTTTAAACTTATCTCCGTTAATTAACAGCTACATATTTATAATTCAGTTCAGTTCATGCAAATCGATTGTTGTTTGTCAAAATAAATAGTTGTAAAATGCAAATTAATCACATAAATAATTCCAATAAAATATTGTTTTTATAATAGTGACAATTTCTCTTTGAAGATATTGTGACATATATACGATTTTATTTTTGAGTTTCAAATTAGGGAAAAATATATTGGATATTTTTGTTGATAACCGGGGCATTAAAGTTTACCTTAATAAAATCGTTTAGGATAGGAATTTTTTATTGTAAATTATCAGATGTTTTTTGTTAACGTTTGTTGCTTCTCACGATTCAATACTTCGTATAATCATTCAGTTTGTTTTAGCAAACAGTTACATATACTGTTTTTATTTCATACATTATAATTTATGTTATTCTAATTGTTTATTCTCTGAACTGTATCCAAACATGATTGACTCACAATTCTGAGTTCTATTGACAATGATTTGTTACGTGAAAAAATCAAATTATTCATAATTTACTATAAACCGATTAAAGTTTGTCAAACGCAGAATGTGATTTTGAACATCTTATATTCCATTACATAAACTAAAGTTTGCGGTTTACTATCAAATGAATATGATCTCAATTCGCCTTTAATTTTTTCCAAGATCTAATGTTTAAATGAATAATGCATGTAATATGTTGAATGCCTCTTTATTTGTTCCGTTCTTCCAAAAATCATTTTATATTGTGTGTTTCAGGTTTCTTCAAACTAAAACAATTCGGCCTTCAGGATTAAATTTCGTCAATCATAATTTTCTTTGAAAAATATTCAATTCAGCTACAATGATAGAATATGAAAATACCTATCAACTATTGAAAAATATCATGGATGTATATAATTCTATATAATGTCACTTATAGTGAAACTGAAATAATAATCACTAGCAATGTATCAATGCTAAAAATTTGGGTTGCAATAAATTTGTGTTAGAGTTGCAAACAAATTTCTGGCACACAATTCCGTTATAAACATATTCAGAAAGCATCTTTTAGCAAAACTCATACTTTAGATTATCGTGGATCAGTTACATTCCTGGTGAGATAGACGGAGCCCAAATAGCTAACTTGCTGCTGGTGTGTCACAAGTCACGGTATTTAAATAAATATTTTAGTGTGTCATGTTTAGATCAAAGTTTTTTTTACGTAGATATCACACAAATCTGAATGCTTGAACGATGTGGTTCGGCTATTAAAGTTTTGAGTTTTAAGATTCATAAAATTATCACATACGAAGTTTGAAGCTGTACAAAACATTGTAATATTTATCTAAATACAAAAATGTCGAAATAATGATATCTTTGAAATGTATCTTATTTATTGGAATGATACGATAGAAAAGAATAGGTAAGATAAATATCGGGTGAATTCGCAATTATTCATTTATATCTGTTCCAATCACTATTTATTCGCAAACTGTTCACGCTTGACTTGATTTGCATCTAAAGTTAAGGAACAGCGGAACATGAATCACTAACACTGTCACTTTTTCTGAAGTTCAATAAACTAGATCAGAAAGAGAAACGATCGTAGTACCCAAACCATTGAGACAACGCTTCGATGTACCAAGATATCACACAATCGACAAGTAATGCACCTTATGATAAAGGGGTAGCTTCTTAGACGAATAATAATAGTAATAAAAATAATAATACAATATTCTTGGTAAACAACGGCATGCAAAATATGATCAGTTTTTCAATGTGTACAAAATAGATCAATTGTAAAAATGACCTTATCAAGCGGAATTTTTGACAATTTAATTTTTTTATTTTCATTATATAATAATATAGTTTTTTTAATTTTTATAATATAATTCTTAATAAAGGATGGTAATTTACAATATATAAGAATGCTACAACTATTGCCATTCACTTGCAGCTTTTTCAAGAATATTAAATGTTCCAGCTGCTTAAACGGCTTCAATACAAATAACACAGATCCCCGGTTTTTTGGCTCCGTTAGTTATTTCAAGCGAGAACATGACTTCTGATCTCCATGTTGTTTCATGGACACCAAGATTTGAGTTCTAAGATAAATCACGATCCTCTCCTATGCAATACAATATATAACTATTGAAATCATTGTAGGAAATGTTAGGAGTCGGTAATTTGCTAGGTCAAAATGAGTGTAATATTTTAGACGGCATTATGATTATTCTTTCCCAGTTAGCTGCTTAGCCGCTGTTTCCCGGATATTAATGGAATGAATCAATAAAGAATCAATAAATTTTTCGATATCCAAGCATGCTAAGCATGATCAATAATTATTAAATTATTTTTAATTCAAATGGAAGTATCTAAAATAGTCAATAGATTTTTGAGTTTACTTGTGTACCGGAATTTTACGTTTGATTAAAATATAGGTAATCACCGTTTAATCAATGCGTACAGGGAATCAGTAGATGATCTGTTATTCAGAAAATGGGAATACTGGTGTAAAAGGCAGAATTCCAATTATTTTTATTGAAAATCAAACGTTCGAATCTCCTGCATTTTGTTCATTTTTATCGTTTTGTTTTACTGAACTATTTGAAGTTATTGGATTTTGGGTCAACATTTTTGTACCTTTATTTGGCCGTTCGCGCGCAGTTGAAATTGTGACATTTAGCTGTATTTGTTGCTATTAAATATTCGTTGTTTTCGGATTCAGTACGAAGCGGAACAATTGAGGTTTGCTATTTTATTGATTAATTATTTCGTTTCAATAATACCGTATTGTCCCACGTATTGTCTTTTCAATATTTTGGTGGGCTTGGACGCGTGACTCAACCGTTGGATAAACACATTGGTGTTTATATCGCGACTGAAATCTTTGACGTTGAACTCGATTTTCCCGGACCGAATTGTCGGTTACAGTACTCAATTGGCTTCGTTCGAGCAAATGAGGAAAACGAAGAAATCGTCGAAGAAAACGACTGAACACGAACAAAAGGATCCTTTGGACGGGCAAGTCGGTAATCTTCCATTGGTTGATAACATGTCATGCTCTGGTTCGGTAGTCAGTTCTAACTCTGATAATATTAGGGCGCAGTTTGTGTTAGCACAAATAGAGGAAGAACAGGAGCGTCAGGAGCTTGAGTTAGGACTGTTGATCGCTGCGAATGCAGCTCGACTAGCACGACTTAAATTAGAACTGTCTGAGGATGGAGATTCTCGCCAGGTTGCTGGAGACGTTAAGGCTGAGAAGACCGTCAAGGGATATCTCAGCTCAGTTAAACCCCAAGAAGCACGCAAAGGGCCAAGTCATTTCCCTGACCGTGTAACACCGGTAATGCCACGAGTAGAATTGCAGTATTTTGATGGCAATCCATGTCAGTATTGGAAATTTGTACGTCAGTTTGAAAACTATATTGAAAGTAATGTTTTTGACGACGGACAACGTATGCTGTATTTGCTGCACTATTGTAAGGGTCAAGGGCGAGATGCTATCGATGGATGTAGTATGTTGTCGCCCGAAACTGCCTACAAAAGGGCGCGAGAGATACTAACTGATCTCTACGGACAGACTCACGTTATCGCGCGGTCAATGATTGACCGGTTAATTTCATCCATGGAAAAAGTAAAGTCAAACGGGGTCTCGCTGACTCAACTTCCGATAGAGATGCAGAACTGCGAGACTGCTCTCTCTCAAATGAATTACGAGGGGGACCTTGATTCTTTGACGACACTTGAGTTGATCGTCTATAAATTACCATATGAACTGCAGGATCGTTGGGCCAGATTAGTTGATGTAATCAACCAAGGCAACCGTCAGCCTAAATTTCATGACCTGCAGCGGTTCATAGCGGACGAGGCACGTATATGTCGTAGTCGCTTCGGTCAAATTGCGACCAAATCGATTGTAAAGACGATGGAGAAGACAAGTAGAGACTTTTCGCGAGTTCATGCTACAGTTAACCGCACGGGCCAGTTTCAATCAAACCTTGACAGCAGTTGTTATGTTTGTGGTGATAAACACGATTTGGATAATTGTGACATGTTCAAATCTTACGATGTGACTGGTCAAGAAATATCAGGCTTGTTTCTTATGTCTTCTTACCGGTCATCGAGCTATAGATTGCCGCAAGAATGTGTTCTGCTCTGTCTCTGGTTGTAATGGGAGGCATAATTACTTGTTACATATGCACAAGGAAGGGAGTGATCAAAATTTGCTAAGATGTAACAGTATGAGTGCTCGTTTTGAACGTGTACGTCTGGGCACATTCCCTGTTACCGTTCTGGGACCACGAGGCGCAGTAGATACATATGCTATGTTGGATAACGGATCTGATGTGTCTCTTGTGAAAAGTAGCCTTCTTGTTGAATTGGGAATTCAACCCGAAAGAGAAGTCCTACATATTCGAACGCTGAATTCGGATTCTCATCTAGAATCTGGGACAACAGAACTCTCGCTAGCACCATTAGGTTGCGATAAACCTACTGTGGTCATACAGCGCGCATTTTGTGTTTCGGATTTACCTAGACACAATTGTTATTCGGCTGCTATTGACGCCAAGCCATGGGAACATTTGAATGATTTAGATTTACCTGACATTCCTAATCACTCGGTTGGTCTGCTTATTGGAGCGGACGTACCAGAAGCACATGGGGTATTGGAGCAGAGATTTGGTCGCCCCAATGAGCCATTTGCTTACCTAACCACGCTTGGCTGGGTGGTTCTGGGACCAGTTAATTCTCAGACGACACGTAACAAACTCGTGTTAAGTGTTCAAAGGGAATTCACAGATGTGACCGAGCAATTGAAAATTGGTTTCGTTACGTAAAATGATTGGGCCAACCAGGTTGGTTGAAGTAAAGCATGGAAAACGTCTGGCTTCTGATCAACCTGGCTAAAAGAGCCGGTGAATTTTGTCACGTGTGTGAGGCATGGAGAACGTCTTGTGCATGATGACATTATCTCACTTTAATTCCGAAAGTAACATCTACGCGTTTGTTCTAGCATATGAGTTGAAGAATGAATAATGACCTTCTTAGGGAACCAGAGCATGTGCATTGTTAACCTTTGTGAAATCCGGTGCGGATTTCGGGGGGCGATGTAAAAGGCAGAATTCCAATTATTTTATTGAAAATCAAACGTTCGAATCTCCTGCATTTTGTTCATTTTTTATCGTTTTGTTTTACTGAACTATTTGAAGTTATTGGATTTTGGGTCAACCTTTTTGCATCTTTATTTGGCCGTTCGCGTGCAGTTGATGTTGTGACATTTAGCTGTATTTGTTGCTATTGAATATTCGTTGTTTTTGGATTCAGTACGAAGCGGAATAATCAAGGTTTGCTATTTTTATTGAATAATTATTTCGTTTCAATAGTACCGTATTGTCCCACGTATTGTCTTGTCAATATTTTGGTGGGCTTGGACGCGTGACTCAACCGTTCATTAGACACATTGGTGCCTATACCGTGACTGAATACTTTGACGTAGAACGCGACTTTCCTCGACCGTATTTGCGTTTACAACTGGGATTTAGAAAAAAGCAATAAATGTTCTAGAACATCACTTAGGAGAAATGGATAATGATCATAGAAGAAGCGTAATATTTCTATGTTGTGAAATATTCAAACCATTTGGTTCTGATAACTCAACATATATCAGTTACCTTTATTATGAAAACTTTTGGGGTTAACGAAAATTAATGAATCCACAAAGTCGATGTCTTTTGCAAGTCAATTATAGTTAAGTCGGGATGAAGAAGGTATGCTCGAAAGTTAATACATAATACCAAGTGAGTGATCTTATGGAATCTATTAATCTTAATTTGTTACCAGTACCCTGGAGTGACAGAACATCTATGTTGAGAAGATCATATATTTTTCTGTGACAAGGAATGAAGTCAGATGAGCATTGAGTTTGTGAAAACAGGAGCTATGTCATATATATTTTGGATGAAATTTCAACAATTCAGCATGTTTATTCAACTAGAAAATGTTCCGCACATTATTTTACTAACCTTGATAATTTAACAGATTTGTCACAATTTCTGAAGTTATACTTTAAAATTGCGGAATATGGAAGGTCACAGCTCTTTCGATGTAATCCAAAGGGAATATTCTAAATGATAAAATGAGATCGAGTTTCAGTGTGTGAAAGTATAACAAATGTAGTTTCGATTCTACACATCTATCTCTAGAAGATGTTTGGGTCTTTTAACCCGTTATGTATTTTAAGAAAGAACGTTTTTACTTTTCTAAAAATGCTATCTGAATTATTTTTGTTGCTATGAATTATGTTACAATGGTCTTAAGATGAAATAGTGCATGATTTATAGTTTTACATTACGCAATTATATTGTTATATAAACCTGTGTATAGTTTTCATAAGCTGCCTCTCTTTGGTGTTGAGATGGCGTATTTGTTCGTCGAAAAACCATGAGTATTGTCTTTCATTTTAATTGCGTTAAAGTTAAGAAAGATGGAATTATTTTGTATTTTTAATCTCACGGGCATTAAATTTCTTTTGCTGTTGAAAAACATGAGAGAATTTTTAGTCTCCAATATAAGTAAACAAATAAATGAATATTTTATTCTCGGAATTCCGAGGCATGCTAAGCATGATCGATAATTATCAAAGTTGTTTGTATACATAAAACATAAAAATGGACAATAATTATTAACATTTTCAAGGTCATACAAGTTGATAATTTTTCGTTCGTTAAAATGGTCCAGGTAAATGATAATCAATCAGTTTTACAGAAATTCAATATATGAGCAGTTGTTGTATGAAAAGAAAATCGGGTAAGGGGAAAAATGATACGAATAATATTGAAGAACGATGGACCGGAACATCGAAGATGCGAGGAATCTCGAAGAGAGAGAATCTTCAAAAATGTTTAGTTGGAACACATTATTATTGTCGAATATATGTTCTAAATGGAGAGTGTCTTTTCGTGGGTATTCGTAGAAGATTTGGCTTCCCAGTGTTGACTCGTTTGTGAACCGGAATTCTTCATAAGGATGTAAGGAGGTGATCTGGAAAATAGATACTGAGGGACGGAGCAACTGTTCACCATGTTCACTATTGCACGTGCAGCTAAATAATTTTTCAGTCTAGGCGAGTATGTGGCTGATTAGCTGGAAAAGAGTTAAAGACTTTCATGTCTTCAGCGAATAAGAAGAGTTTACTAAGAAACATTAAATTATTTACGTGATACATATTTAAAAAAATAGAAACAGGACAAAAACATTACTTTTAATACCCCGCTAGATGTAGGCATATGAAATGATATGAGTCCATTTATTTCTACAGACTAATTGCGACTAGAAAAAATAATTTAGATAGTTGTATGACAAATTAGTTCACATAACTTATAACGTCCAAGACCTGAGCGAAGCGAAGTTCACCCGTTTCTTAGTTAAACAAATTCAAAATGACGATTTGAAAAATCTGCCGTACTGTAATCGACATTTACGAAAAAAATAATGTTTAGTTCAGTACAGTTCAGTAGGCACAGGACAGTAATTGGCTGACAAGCCAATCGAGCGTCCAGAATTTCTTTCGGTGGATAGCTGTTGAGAAGCACCCACCACTGCCAAAGGGTGAATCCTTTTTCTCCGTGTGGAACCTCTGATGGTCGTAGGACTGGAAGAATGTAGTTAGGGAGCACCGGGCTATAATCGATGCACTGCCAAAAGGTAATTTTCATTTTTCTCTGTTTGCAATCTCTGGTGATCGCGGTGCCAGGCGCTGCACTAGGATAGTAGTAGGACAGCAACGCGCAATAATCGATGCTGGAAAAAAGAACAGGCAGTTTCTCCTCACCAGCACGGTGAGAGGTCAGCTGATGGAGAATCAAGAATAAGAAGATGCTCTAAAATTGCTAAATTGAATAGCGAGCGAAATGGAGGACAACCTAAGCATGGTAATCATGGGATATAATCAGGGAATAACTTACCCCAGTCACGGTCTAAACCCTGCTTGAACGTTGAGACCGAACTACAGGAGATAAGTTCTTAAGGGAGCTTGTTCCAGAAGTTGACCACCCTGGAGCTGAAAAAGTTTTTCCTAGAATCTAGTCGACATCGTTCCTTAGCAAGCTTGAGTGCGTGTCCGCGAGTGCCCAGCTTAGGACTTAAGGTAAAGATGTCATCTGGATTAACGACGGTTAAGCCCTTCAAGATCTTAAAGGTTTCAATCAAATCACCACTCAAACGACGACGCTCAAGACAGAAAAGACCTAGAGCCCAAAGGCGATCAGCATAACTTTTTCCACGCTGACCCTCAATCATGCGTGTTGCTAGTCGCTGGACGCTTTCAAGTCGAATGATATCCTTCTGGTGGTGAGGACACCACACCCGGACACAATATTCTCAATGCGGCCTGACTAACGCCTTGTAAAGTGTCAGGAACACGTCGGGACCTCTGCTGGAAAGCACCGACTTCAACCGAAAGAGCAAATTGCGTGCACGTTGCGCTGCAACAACGCATTGGTCCTCCCATTTGAAGTCAGCTCTAACTAGAACACCCAAGTCCTTAACCCGCTGTGTGGCATCAACGCTAATAGGAGTACCTGACACACGGACTGTGATTTTGTCGACCAGAGCAGACAAGAGTTGGCAATTATTGAGGTTCAGTGGGAGGTCCCAAAGTATGGACCAGTCAATGACCCGCTCGAGGTCGTGCATCAGAGTATCTCCATTCGTTGAACCAATGAACTTTACGTCATCCGCGAAAATGAAGCATGGGCACACCAAGATAGGCGACAAGTCATCGATAAAAATCAGAAACAGCAGCGGACCTAGCACAGACCCCTGAGGCACCCCACTTATCACCTCCGTTTGGATCGACAACGTAGATCCTACTCGTACTTCAAAGGTCTACCTGTCAGGAATGATTTTATCCAAGCAAGTAAACTACCCCGTATGACTTTTGCTGCCAGCTTAGTTTCTAAAAATCTGTGGCTGACGGAATCGAAAGCCTTGCTAAAATCCAGGTAGAGCGCTTCGACCGGCTTCCCTTCATCCAACCTTTTCGTAGCAATATTGAGGAAACTCAAGAGGTTAGTCAGACAAGACCTCCCTTCCAGGAATCCATGTTGAGCTACACTAAGTAGAGAATGCTGGCAGAGATGCTGGCAGATTTTGTCGCGTATAAGTCTTTCCAATACTTTCGAGACGATGCTGGTCAGGCTGACTGGTCTATAGTTACCAAGAATCGACCTGCAACCAACTTTGTTTATTGGTACTACTATGGCTTCTTTCCACTCACGAGGAACCATTGCCGAGTGCAAACATGAATTGAAGAGCTCACATAGTGGTTCTGCAAGCACTGGGGCGAGATTTCTCAGCATAATTGAGTGGATGTCATCCGAACCCTCAGCCTTGTTAGCACGAACATGAATAAGAGCTCCATACACCTCCGCCTCATTAAAGGACAAATCATCTAGTGCAGGGACACCAGATGGAAAGTTAAGCAACTCAGGCGGTGTGAGTAAAGAATTATCCCTTCGCTGAACGCTACTGAAAAACTTTGAGAAGGCTGTCGCATTAGCTAGGTCACTATTATCTACTTGACCATCCTCCAGTTTTAAGTCACTGATGTTTACCATAGTTTTTCCTTTAGATTGCGCGTAACTGTAAAACCTTTTCGAGTTGGATTTAGCATCCCTGGCTAAGGATAACTCAAACTTCTGTTTGAGCACACGCTGCATTTTGACACAAGCTTTTCGGCAGTTCTGTAACGGACCCACGAACCAGAGGTGAGCGATAGCCCATATTGCCTCCATAAGCGATCACGTTCACGAATAGAACGACGAACGCTGGGAGACCACCAGGGTGGCCGCTGGTGCTTATTCACGCATTGCAGTGGAGCATACAGGTCTAGTAGCCCGTTAAGAAATTTGCAAATTCTGTCTCAGTTTTCAGTTACACTAGAATCACTCGAGAACAGAAGGTAAGATTTTGATGACTGTAAAAGTAGGCCCCAGTCAACACGCCTAAAATTACGTCTAGGGCGCGCAAGAGGTTTGTGAAAACGCAACAGCGCTTCGAAGCCTAACATTACGTGGTCGCTTTTGCCAAGAGGGGGTAGGAACTTGACATTCTTGACAGCTTCTAGCTGAGACGACAGCATCAAATCAAGAGTGGATGGAGTGCATCCATCGCGGAACCTAGTGGGTTTGTTCACGTGCTGATGTAATCCATGATAGTGGATCCAATCGAGAAAAGATGCGGATTGCTCAGTGAGTACCCCTGAGGGAGCTGATCAGTCTATATCTGGGAGATTAAAATCACCTAAAATGAGTACGCTTGGGGCTGATTGAAACAACCCGTCAAGCATCTCAAGCAGTTGACGAATTTCTCGCAGGGTTGCACAGGGCGTGACGTAAACACAAGCAATCGCCAGTGCTGACTTGTAGCAAGTCAGGACACTAGTAACAACTTGGACATTTTCAATAGCGAGTGATAACCCTGGACCCGTATTGTGCAGACCATATTCAAGGAAAAGTGCCACGCCTCCGCCTCTTCTATCGCCAGGTCTATCGCATCTGATGACAACATACTGTTCGCTGATACTAGCTGGCACAACATCAACCGCAGACAGCCAGGATTCAGACAGCGCTATAACCCTCGGGTGTAGCTCGGCTACACGAAGAGAAAGTTCAGACCACTTATTTCTTATGCTGCACACATTAGCGTACAACACAGTGGCACTGGATATGCGCGCTTCTAAGCTGAGTCGTGCTTTGCCCTCGGTCGAAGCACCCGGGGAAGCTGCACGTTTTTTGGCGTACTGCTTAATGCAGGAGAAGCAATATCGCACGCATCTTGCACGACGGTATTGGAACGTTGCCTAACTATTAAGCCCTCATTTATAACATGGGAGCTGCCACTAGAAAGGCTTGACGGACTTCCTACGCCATTCAAGCTAATGGAACGTTGCCTGACTATTGAGCCCTTATTAATAACATGGGAGGTGCCACTAGAAAGGCTTCCTTTTTCATTCAAACTAAGCAGATCGTCGTGCGCACCTGATAGCAAGATCATAGGTGATGCACGCACCGGTACGATCGTTGTTGGTGCAGTAGCGATCGGCTTCCCAGTCGGAGCTACAGTGAACTGCCTCCTATCAAAAGGAGGGTTGTCAGGCTTCACTTGGAGTTTTTCTAAAGTGGCGTTAGTTATGTGTTCCGCCTTAGACAAAAACACATCGCGATCCGCCTGAAATTTGAACTCGACTAGGATCGGTCGAGGCCGGTTGTCCATCTTCCATCTACCTACACGATGAACTCGCACCGTGAGAGTGGAAGGCTTCATCCCAACCATGCGAAAGAGATCGTGGATACACCTGCGGTCTAAATCTCTACGAGATTTTGATTCCCTGATGAAGGGCTCGGTACGATTAAAAACTAGAACATTACGAGTTCTATTTTTACGAACCGAAGATGAGCCATGTAATGATTCAATTTTTTTCCGAAGATTGTTCAGCTCCAGAATAATTTGATCTATGGCATTGGAACCGACAACATTTGTATGTTGCTTTCCATTTTTACCGGAATTATTAGTCTTAGCCTGCCTTCTTGGGGTTCCTGCTGAATTGAACAGCATTCGTGTAGGTAGTCTAAGACTAGTAGGTGATTGTTTCACCAGTGTGACGTTAGCGTCGGTTAGCGGTGGTTTAGAGCCCTTGGACACCCGTCTTTTAGAAGGCTTAGGTTTATTTTTTGCCTTGACAGTGGTGGATGGCACAGGAGGGCGGGATAACTGGCTCGAATGTTTGGCCTTGTTACCCGCCGAAGCCCGCCCAGGAACTAAATTGGTCCGCGCGCCTGATGCATAAGTTCGGTCGGACACGGATTCAGACGCACTAGCTAGCGTCAAACTAGATCGCCGTTGGTGGTACACAAATGCGGCTTCAGTGGCAGCCTTGTGACAATCACTGCAATACCACGGAAGCCAGCGGAATTTCGCATAAAGCCCATAGTGGGATTTATGTAAAGCTGAGCAGCCAGGGTGAGCCCAACGCTTGCAAGCATTGCACTTAATACCTTTGGCTACTTTTTTCCACATTTCCCGTTAATACAAACAGTTTTATTATTCATAGTTGAAAAATGCTGAAACACGGTGATGCAAGATGAAAACGGAATACTGATTTTATTACGGGAGTAATTAATCAGCAAGAGGTGCAATAATGAATTGTGTGTTTAAACTTTCGAAAATAAGTAGAATAGAGTTTCTATTTTAGAGTACAACTGTGAAACGGTGAAAATTCGTAAAAGTTTGTAACTGAGCGTGACAAATGCAACAAAGTTGAACGTACCGCCAAAGTGCTAACCTAAAATGCTTTAAATCGTGACAGTCAAAACAAATGAAGCCAGGATGCTCCAGATAAAGTTATATAGCATTACTTCAATAGGAAATTATGGCATGAAATTTAAATAATTGATTACTAAAATTGTCGTTCAATTTACACCGATTAAAAAATGACACGCAAAATAGTGTCAAAATTCAAAGCAAAATAGGACAGCCCAGATTGGAGTACAAGTTTAAGCGAGATACCCGAGAATGTCGGAAATAATGACTTGAACAAATTTTGTCACAATACTTTGAAGAAAAGAATTTAAATAAAACAAAATAATTACAAAATAAAAACATTCACTTTTCTGTGGAAAATACAAATTCAACAACACGTCTTCAAATTTTGTTTCGCAAATAGGTCAAAAGTAAAAGAAACGGAGAAAGAAGATGAAAGTATTTCAGAGCAACATCACTTGTAATGCACCTCACACCAAGTTTTTCCGCCAAATCAAGTTGTAATCAACTTAGCTAGTAGTTTCGCATCTTATCTATTGCACTGCTGAAAGTAATAAATTAACTTTATTCATGAAACGCTTCATGACTATGAGTGTCATTCTTGCGCAGGGACCATGCTTTTACTCTCTGTATCGCTCCAATTTTAGTATATGTA
>JACCGJ010004696.1:0-47290 GCA_013407085.1 Atriophallophorus winterbourni
AAATGTGCCACATGGCGCTCGCCGGATGGAAGCCAACCTTCGGCCCAAATCGACCATATCGCCATAAGTGCTCGCTGGAAAGGTTGCATTGGGAACTGTCGCTCGTTTTAGAATACCTGCAAAGATTCAGATAATGCTCTTGTGCGATTTAGGTTCTCGTTCAAGTTCTCGCGACGAAGCCCTCGCATGGGAAAACGCATTGCTGTCGAAAAATATGTCAGGGCCTGTGGGGGGCCCCGTCAGTCAAGAAATTTATAGGGACCACCGTGAGTAACCACTCCCAGTTGCCAGTATGCAACTACCGATGAAAGGTGGAACAAAATAAAGGGATTATGCGAGCCGCCGTAATAACAGCCTGTGAGACACTGAAAACCAAACCCAAAAAAGTCCCACTGGATTTCACAGCGCTCTATAGAAAATCTTCCCCAGCGATGCGAAATTACCCAGGCGTCCTGGACACAATACCCAGAGCGTAGACACCAAAGGTGAGAATGAACTTAAAAGGAGCTTAAGAGCTAGACAGAGAAAGGTGGGGATAAATAAGCAGGAAAAAATGGAAATCGCAAATAATGCGGGTAACGTGCGAACACTATTGCCAACTTATTCCGATCGACGGGCATACGAAAAACCAAGGGAAAGGGAGTGAGCTATAGCGGAATTAGACGGTTACTCTTATCACTAATAAGAAATACGCCCCGCCACCTGTCACGTGGGCGAAACATTTGAAGAGCAATTAAGCGGTGTCTGCAACAGATTATTCCATCATGAGGCAGTGTGAATCTGGCTGTTAGCGTAGATACCGCTAATGATTTATGTAAAAATTAAAGAATGTATCGAATCCATCTGAAACGATTCAAAGCTGCTGGCACCGATGACATACCGCTGTTTTGTTCCAAAGAAGGTGGCTACAGTCCTATCAGCACTTAGGAGATCTCCTCGTGAAGGTGGATGTCAGAATCAGTCCCTCCCGAGTTAGGGCGAATCGGTTATCATACCTATATTTAAAAAGGTGTGCAAAGTTCATGCTTTAATCACCGTTGGATAAGTCTCACTCCCATCATTACGAGATTATTAGCGTCCATATGTCTTCGAAGATTAACATCGCATAGGGAATCACAGATCCGAGAGCAGCAAGCTGGCTTCCGTCCTGGCAGAGGCTGTGTCGACCACATTTTACTCTTCGACGGATCCTAGAACTGCGGCACACTTATAGACAGCCGACAATAGCCATCTTTTTAGACTTCAAAGGGGCATTTGATTCAGTCGATTGAAATGTCATGTTTAACACTTTGCTGTGCAAAGGCATGTTCGGTCTTGAAAGCCAACGCACAGATAATGGTGAACGGTTTATACAATTCTGTGGACAATCTCGATTATTGATTAGCAGCACCTCCTTTCGCCATAAAAGATGTCAATGTGCCACATGGCGCTCGCCGGATGGAAGCCAACCTTCGGCCCAAATCGACCATATCGCTATAAGTGCTCGCTGGAGAGGTTGCATTGAGGACTGCCGCTCTTTTTGGAATACCTGCGTAGATTCAGATCATGCTCTTGTGCGATGTAGGTTCTCGTTAAAGTTCTCCGGTACGAAGTCCTCGAATGGAAAACGCATTGCTGTCGAAAAATTCTTTCAGCCTGCAGTTCAAGACATTTATAGGACCACCTTGAGTAACTCACTCCCAGTTGCCCAGTATGCAACTACCGAGGAAAGGTGGAACAAAATTGCAGGGATTATGCGAGCCGCCGCAATAACAGCCTGTGAGACTGCACAACCAACCCAAAAGTCCCACTGGATTTCACAGCGCTCTATAGAAATTCTTCACCAGCGACGCGAAATACCTCATGGTCCTGGACACAATACAGAGCGTAGACGCGTGAGGAATGAACTTAAACGGAGCCTAAGACTAGACAGAGAAAGGTGGTGGCTAAATAAGGTCGAAGAAATGGAAATAGCAAATAAGGCGGGTAACGTGCGAAAACTTTTCCAACTTATTCGATCGACTGGGCCTACGAAACAAGGAGTGAGTGAGACTATAGCGGAATTTGACGGTACTCTTATCACTAATAAGAATCGCCGCCTGTCACGCTGGGCCGAACATTTTGAAGAACAATTCAGCTGGTCGCCCGCAACAGAATCATTCCCTCACTTGAGGCATTGTGATCCTTGGCCTGTTAGCGTAGATCCCCCTAATGATTTAGAAATTAAAGCATGTATCGAATCCATGAAACGATTCAAAGCTGCTGGCCCCGATGACATACCGCCTGTTTTGTTCAAAGAAGGTGGCCAAGTACTAATCAGCACATTAGGAGATCTCCTCCGTGAAGTGTGGATGTCAGAATCCGTCCCTCCGAGTTGGGGCTTACTTACTTTTACTTTTGTGCGGCTGGCTCCACGAGTGGATTAGCCGGCTTCACTGATGTCTCGGATCGCACCAGCCCACGCACGTCGATCGGAGGCGAGATCGTTGCAGATCGTGATCCAGTCTCGTTCCCACCTGCGAACTCCGTAGACGGTACGCAGACCCAGGGTGTCTACATCCTCTTTCACAGTTGACAGCCAGGTTTTCACTTGACCACCTTGACGCCGACGCCAGGTGCGAACGGGTTTGGGGTCGAGGACGAGTTTTGGAAGTGCTGTGTCTGTCTTTCGGAGGACGTGGCCAAACCCTTGCAGCCTTCGCCGTTGTATGTGAGCGGAAAGTGGAGATAGTCCGCTGCAACGCTCTCGTACGGCTGCGTTAGATACTCGGTCAGTATATCGGATGCCCAAGATTACCCTAAGGCACCAATGGTCGAACACTTCTAATGTGCGTACATCCTGTGACCTTGAAGGCCATGTCTCGCATCCATAAAGCAGTACAGGGCGGATCGCTGCTTGATAAACACGCGTCTTAGTTTTTAGGCTGATCCCGGGCTTGCGCCAAAGGGTGCCTTTCAACTGCAAAACGCATTACGAGCACGATCGACCCTTAACTTCACTTCATCTTTCGCCTGACCATTGGGCAATATACTTGAGCCGAGGTATTTAAAGACTGGAACGTATTCGATCGGACAACCATGGACGCGAAGTGGCTGGATGCCTGGTGTGTCGGAATAAAAAATGCCTTGGTCTTAGCCGCGTTTATCTCAAGACCGACTTTCGCGGCAGTGGCACTAATGCGGTCTAAAACGCTTTTCAGCATTTCGGTATTGTCGCCCAGAACGACTATATCGTCAGCGTAGTCAAGGTCGGAAATCCATAGATCCGTTGAAATTTGCACCCCTTGATACTCTGTTAACGCCTGGTTCATTATCCAGTCTACGACATAGTTAAACATAACCGGCGATAACGGACAACCTTGCCTGACTCCTGTGTGCAAGTTAAATTCACGCGATTCTTCACCGTAGACACGAACCCGTGCCCTTGTAGAGCTGTAATAGGCTCTGATTAGGTTGACGAGCTTTAATGGAACCCCATCCGCTAGCATGATGTCCCATAAACAACCACGGTCTACGGAGTCGAAGGCGGCGCGGAAGTCAATAAAGCAAGCTATCGTTTGCTGTTGATACCGTGCACGGTGCTCGAGGATCCTGCGCAAAGTAAATATTTGATCTACGCAACCCATCCCAGGGCGAAATCCACCTTGGTTAACTCTGGTGCGCAGATTTCTTTCGGCGGAGAACCGATTAAGCAGGAGCGTTGCAAACACTTTAGCAGCGGTGTCGATTAGACTTATTCCGCGGTAATTGGAGCACACAGATTTATCTCCACGTTTCGGCAGTGGTAGAATGATAGACATCCCCAGTCTGATGGGAAAACTTCCGTCTCCCAGATCGAACAAAACAGCCGATGTAGCGGAGATAATAATACGTCGGCACAGGCTTTAATAAGTTCAACGGAAATTCCGTCCTCACCTGGCGATTTACCATTCTGCATTCGTCGTAAAACACTTGATATCTCGTATTCTGATGGTGCCTCGCAGTTGACCGGGTATTCACAGCTATTTATCGGGGAAGTGAATACTGCATTGATAGATGACGGGCGGTTCAGTAGCTGACTGAAGTGCTCAACCCACCTATCTATCTTTTGATGAAGGTCAAATATCATCTGTCCTGACGAATCTCGAAGGTTCGTACAAAAACCACAGCTTCCAGATGCTCTGCGAATCAGGCGAAACAGTCGTCCAAAGTCTCCTATACTTGCTGCGGCTTCCATTTCGGATGCGGTTTCCGCCCAATATAGCTGACGATCCTTGCGGGCTGATCGTGTAGCAGCTCTCCTAAGGAGGCGATAATCAGATGCACCATGCATTCGGGCGTCTCTTGCCCGGGCAGAGAGCTCGATGGTGTTCTGAGAAATCCAATCTCGTCGGCGACGAGAGGCCGTGCCTAGGGTTTTAGTGCTGCAGTCTGAGTAGCGGTCTTCAGTCTGGACCACTGTTGTTCGACTGATGCATCACTCCCATCCAACCGCTCAGCGATATCGTCAATGAGCTTCTTACGTTGGGCCGGGTTTCCTAAGGCTTCCAAGTTTAAGCGCTTCCTAGGAGTTTTCCTTTGGCGGTTAAGCAGGCGAAGTCGGAGCTTTGCGCGAACAAGTGTGTGATCGGTGCCTGCTGCGTTCCCTGTTTCGGCTCCACGATAGGACCTACAGTCGAGCACCGAAGACATCCAACGTGCGCGAATTAGAACATAATCGATCTGGTTCGCCGTTCTACCATCGTTCGAGTACCATGTGACCAAGTGTTTTTTAGGGTGCTGGAATTTAGTGTTACAGACGCATAGGTGATTGTAGGCCGCAAACTCGATCAGTCGATCGCCATTCGCGCAGCGCTGCCCTAGGCCAAATTTTCCCAGGATTCGGTTTGTTGCGGAATCTGCTGATCCTGTACGAGCGTTCCAGTCACCAGCCACAATCAGTACGTCGTTTCCAGCAACTCTATCGACTACGGATTGAAGTTGGTTATAAAAATCGTCTTTTGTAGTTTGGTCGGCTGATAGGGTTGGGGCATACACCGAAACGACTGTTATATTCAAAGGGTGACCCCTCAGCCGGACCACCGCAATTCTCGGGGATACAGGCATCCATGACATGAGTGCTTGTTTAGCATGGTCGCTGAGCGCTATCGCTACTCCATGCTGACCAGATCCATCCTCGGGCCCACTATAAAAAAGCCAATAATTACGATCGACTCCGGGGACCTTGATCGATTTGGATCCGTGTCCGGGAAGGCGGACCTCGGAAAGACAAGCAACATCTACTTGGTAGTCCAATAAAGAGCGCATCGTGATTGCTTGACTACCAACGTCACGCAGTGTCCGTACGTTCCAACATCCCAAATAAAAGACCTTACGGATATTTATGGCCCCAGCTAGCTTACTTTTCACCCTAGCCGCTGGGAGAGCCAAGGGCGCGTCGCGTCTCGGGAACGCCGTAGCAGAGAGCTGAGATATACGTTGAGACATCGTCATGAAGTTTCTTGGGGATAGTGTACAAGTGATGTCCCCAGCACCACTCGGTGTTTGTTCGAGTACACCTCTCTAGCCTTTGCACAGCCAAGTGCAACCTACAAGGCAGCAGGGAGCTGGCAGATAAACGCGCTGTGCGCCAGTTATCTACCTACGGGGCTTCTCTCCGGATTTTTCCTCGGGGTTTTCTCCCGAAGCCTTTCCCGCAATCGGGTAACCCACAAGGCAATGGGGGTTTGGAGTCAGGGTTTTCCTTCCCCTAGATGGATTGCCAGTAGCTGACGAGCTCCATCTGCCCGGAGCTAACTGGTTTTATGGCGCCAGTCACCCGCCTTCGCCCCTTCTCCTGTCAGTAAGAGCAGTTCCGCCGGGCTTGTGAAAGCCACTCGTGCAGGCCAGGAGTTGGACTTGGTTGTCAGAGGCTATTTGAGACGCACGCCACGTGGGAGCATTTTATAGATAGTAGGCGGCTCATTCCTACTACCACCCCCGGCTGTGACAACCTTTGGAACCGAGTTGGGGCGAATCAGTTATCATACCTATATTTAAAAAAGGTGTGCGGTCTTGCACTAAGCATCTTTTTGCTTAACCTTGTATATTGTCAAGCGGAGTGACGAGAAAAGCTTGTTATGATGCATTGCATTGAAAGCCGCAAGGAAGCTGCCGTGCTGATGTCGCTCTACTCGTTCACGAAACTTGTTTGAATGTATGTTTCATTCCAGGTGTAGGCACATCTTCCCAATTTGTATGTGCTTACTCTTCTATAGAAGCCGTAGCTATTTAAGTCCCACCCTTCCCCATCTTTTAGGATTTTACTTTTTCATGGTTGTGTGGCAGTTAAGCATTCGGTACGCGCTACCGGTGTAATCTGTCTGTGATGATGATGATGATTCTAGATGAACTGCACTCAATGCGGTCGCTACTGTGCACCGCTACAAACACCACACCACATGAACGCCTAATAAGATACAAACGTCGGTCAGCAACTGGTACTACCCTTCCTACGTGGCTAACTACACCAGGTATTGTGTTGCTCAAGAAACATTCCCGAGATTCCAAATACGATACTTGTGTTGTGGAATGAGCTTCGGGAAGGGGTTATTTCAGCAAGATCTGGAAACCAATTCAAGCAACTTGTGGATAAGGTATAGCCTGTAATCACGGCGAAGCTGAACAACACAGGATTTCTTTAACTGAAGTTTACCTGAACTATGTTGCTGATATAAAGAGATGCGGCTTACAAGGGCTTGACCCCCCGTCGTCTATCAAGAAGAAGAAGTTGAATTGTTGCACAAGCTAGTGTGGCCCGCTATACGGCCTTCCCGCTCCCGTACTAGATGATACCCCCAGTTTTATTTTCGCCGCACTGTATATAACACCCTGTGGTTTTTTTTAGCTATGCTTTTACGCCACAAAAACTATTGCTCTATTATCCTCGTATGACACTCGCTTCATATTTTCACTTTTGCTCGCTTTACTAAACTCTATACCATCCTGCGGTTATTCTAAGCTTGTACGCTTTTTTACTGCAATCCAGCGCGCGATTTGAAATCAACGGGAAATTTTGCTCACCTGAATCTGTTTTTTTTTCATTCGTAACAAATTTTCTAGATAATGGTTGCTCGTAGATCAAAAGTTACTAAGAGTAGTTTTGAGAATTCTTCACTGCAACAAAATGCACGTAGAAAAGCTCCTGAACCCCAAAAGCCGTCTGAAGCTACAGTCAATTGCGGTAAAGCCGGTTGTTCCACCCCTGTTCTTGAAGGGATAGAATGTAGCATCTGCTCTTCCTGGTTTCATCCTGGTTGCTCGGGTTTGACGTCCGCTCTTTTTAATGAACACAAACAAAACGCAAGTAAGCTTTGGCTCTGTGCAGCATGCTCGATAAACCCAACTGTCCGTTGTCTGCTATCGTTGTTAGACCAACAGTCTAAGAAAATCGCATCTCTTGAAAGTAGACTGAACCGGTTAGAAAACAGCCATGGTTCTCTGTGTACTCGTCAACAGCCCGAGTTGAAAAGGGTTGCTGTTCCTTCTGTCCCGAAAGCGAAGCACACATTTGGGTCGTTGGTTGCTGGAATCTCATCTGTAACTGAAACACCGATGACATTTGCTACAACTGCTGCTTCTGCGGCGATATCCACTGGTTCTAAGTACACACCCGTACATACGATTCCTGGGATTGCGAAAGACAACACTCGTGCCAAGTTCACAGCAGTGAAGAAAGTGGCCACCGCAACAAGCTCCCGTTGCAATGAGGTGCTAACCGTGATATGCACCAATGTGCCAGAGGCAAATTCGCCTTGTTTCAAAACTCGCCAGGTGCAAGATGCACAACAGTGGCAGACGATATGTGACTCAATGAAGGTTTCTGCAGAGGCCGGGAACATTGTACGTCTGTCCAGGCATCATAAATCATTACATATTGGCGAGCCTAGACTATTGCGAATCACCTTAACATCCTTGGAGGATGTTGAATCCGTCTTACTCTCTGCACACACTTTGCGCAACAGCAATTCACCCATCCGCATATTTCCGGACGTGTCATGGGCTGAGCGACAAGCCAAGAAAGAAACGAACTTCAACTGGAAGTTGGAGAATGACAAGAAAAGCGTTTTTATTCATGGCGTTCCAGAACTAAATGACGATGATGCCAATAAAAACACTACACACGACTGCGAGCAGTGGCGTTTCATACAACAACAAAGTAAAATCACTGACACTCTGACGATTGGTTTGAAACGTTTACCTGTTTCCCCCAGTTACAAGGGCTCTGGGCCCCGCATACTCAAAGTAACTTTTCAATCAGAATCCATGGTGAATGATGCGTTACAGAGTTGGTACCGATACAAACGTTTTGCACCTTCCGAGATTCGCCTCCGTTCTGCCCTCGATAAAAAGCGAATCGACAAGCTTCAGTGTGATTCTGCCGATAAAAGTGTTGATGCCTCAAAAAACTTAAGCCAGCCGGTCCTATTAGGATCGGCGTAATGGACGCCCAAAACAACTCTGCAGACTCCGCCCTATCGCGCGAGAGCCTGAAGTGTTTCTATGCGAACGCCCAAGGCCTACTCAGTAAACTTCCTGAACTTCGTCTTCGACACGCTGCTCAACGCTTCGACGTGATAGCTGTGACTGAGACATGGTTATCATCTTCCGTTGCAGACGCCGAAATTTCACTTCCTGGTATGATTGTCATTCGGAAAGATCGTCCCACCAAGGGTGGTGGAGTTCTTTTGTACCATAACTCCTCACTCCACTGTGAACCACTATCTCACATTCATCTGCAAACCATAGATTCACTGTGGTGCCGCTTGCAGCTTAGAAACAGTGACTCTGCTCTACTGGCTGTGATCTACCGCCCACCAAATGCTCAACCTGTTGCTGATGTCAACCTATTACACTCCTTGCGATTCGCCTTATCAATGCAACATAGTCACGTCTTGTTGATGGGAGATTTCAATTCACCCAGTTTGACTGTTGAACCCTCCCGCGATACTTTTGCTTGGGAGCTGCGTGAACTGATAGGAAGTCACCCTTTGTACAATCACGTGACTGAACCGACACGTTTTCGTGAAACTGACACGCCTTCTCTATTGGACCTCTCACTGACAAATGAGGAGTTGATGATTGAGGAAATCTCGAGTGAAACACCGTTAGGCAAAAGCGACCATATAGTTTCAACTTTTGACTTTGTGTGCTATGCTAACTACCTCAACCATGAGGACTCTCAGTTACGGACGTTCACTGACTACGGCATTTTCTATGACGTTGTAGCCGCCAATAGCTTCGATTTCATGTTAGAGGACGGTCCGGATTCAGTTTGGCAAAATTTTGTTACCAAGTGGCACCAGATGCTAGAGCTTTCTCCAGTCTCAAAACCCGTCCTGCGAAAAACCACCGACACATCCATTCGGAGCAGAACTCATAAATGGATGTGTCGCAGAAATGCTGCGTGGACTGAGTTCAAACTGACACAACTGCCAAATGATTGGGAGTGTTACAGAAAATTACGAAATCATTGCACGGGACTGGTGCGCCAGGATAAATTTGATTATCAAAGTAAACTAACCGGTTAATTCCTGGAAAACAATAAGCTCTTGTACAAATTTATCAACAATAAACGGAAAGTTCAGACTGGTATCCCTTCACTTATCACCAGTATAGGTTCCATGACGACATCAAAGGATGCGGCAAATGTTTTAAGATCACATTACATGCCGATTTTCCAAAACCCCTCTCTAATTTTCCCCATGCTTTTGACCCCATCATCTCAATCTTCTTGTATTATGTTTTCTGCCAGCAAAGTTCGGAAAAAAATCATGCAACTTCGACTCAACTCATCACCAAATATCGACTGTATCACACCGAAAGCATTGTGCGCAGTTGCCGATCAACTTTGCGAATCTCTCGCGGCTTATTTTTAAAAATTGATGGATAACTCTGAAGTCCCTACTGGTTGGAAGAAAGGTATCATCACTCCCATTTTCGAAGGTGGAAGCCGTAGTGATCCTGCCAATTACCGTCCAGTCACCCTTCTCCCAGTGTTATCCAAGGTGATGGAAGCCATTGTTGCCGATGAAATTATAGCTTTTGTTAATAGTTCCTACTTCATCGCTGCAGAACAACATGGATTTCGTATAGGGCATTCTTGTACCACAAATTTGCTTTTAGCCAGAGACTACTGGACTAAAGCTGCTGACGAAGGTCAGGGTATAGACGTCATTTACTTGGATTTCTCTAAGGCATTTGACCGAATTGATCATGCGATATTGCTTCACAAGCTGCAAGCATTGGGTATTCCACCCGTGTTGCTGTCCTGGGTTGCTGAATTCCTACGTTCGCGAAACCTTCGGGTGCGTGTTAGACAGACCCTTTTAGAGCCATTCCCAATTCAGTGCGGAGTACCTCAGGGGTCCGTTCTTGGCCCGCGTTTATTTTTGATATTTATCAACGACATTGGTGGGTACGTCAAATCACCATTTCTCCTTTTCGCGGATGATATCAAGATTTGGCGGGTCATCAACTCACCCAGCGATACAAGGAAACTTCAATTCGACCTGGATTCATTACACGCATGGTCTACGATCAATCGCATACCATTCAACACTGACAAATGCCACGCATTACGCATTCGTCTTCCTGGCGACCCTGGCTATAATCTGGGTGGCAAGATGCTCGCTGTCACGATGCAAGAAAAAGATCTTGGGGTGATTATACAAAATGACTTGGGCTGCTCTGCTCAGTGTAGTAGAGCTTCAACCGTGGCAAATAGAAACGTTGGGCTTTTAAAACGTGCGTTCGGAACAATCGATCCACGTCTCTTCCCATTTCTTCTTCAGGCGTACATCAGGCCACACTTGGAGTATGCTGTCTCCGTCTGGAACCCATGGTTGAAACGTGACCAGCACGCCCTAGAACAGCCGCATAGACGTTCTACGAAGCTTGTCAAGGGGCTTAGCTCCGTCAGCTATGAGGAATGTCTTACGACTCTACAATCATTCTCTACAAACTATCGTCGTATCCGAGGCGATCTGATCCTTGCGTATCGGATATTGACGGAAGAAACTCATCCATTTACGAGTATGCTTGAAATGGCCCCATACTCAGCAAATCGTGGTCATCACTTGAAGTTGGCTCATCTGCATAGTAGATTGGACTGCCGCAGATACTCCTTTGCCGTCCGGATTCCTCGTGCTTGGAACGCACTACCCCTTTCGGTTATTTCTGCCCCATCCCTAATTATTTTTAAAAAACGCCTTGACCTCCATTTTTATCAGACGATACACAATTCTTAATTATCCTTTTTTACGCTTATATTCTTTGTGATACTGCACCATATCTTTCCCTCTTTCCACAGCGTTTCCCGTCCCAGAAAAAATGGATCACATTTCCCTTCGACCACTTTGCTGAACTGCTGAAACTTCTTGAGACCCAATATCCCAGTATCGGAAGTCCAAGCGCACGCAGTCTCAGCTGACCCTGTTCCGGAGGATGTGGTGGGTAGCGGTGTCCCGGGTTGACGCCCTACCTGTCCAAATGCCACAAAAATCCACTGATGGTGCAGGTTAACGCGAATGTGGCCCGCTATAAGGCCTTGGAAACTCGAACATTTTACTATTCTTTTCTTTTCGATCAACTGCACAATCCACCATGCGGTTTTGTACAAGCTCCCCGCTTTCATACCGTAATAAACTATTGACTATACCATCGTTCCATTGTCCGTTTACCTGATGGTCGAGAAGATACAGTTTCAATCCGTCAACTAGCTCCAAAAGGTAACTTATGTCTGCAGGCCACTCGTCCCGCCAATCTTGAGCAAAACACTACTGTTTATTCTGACGAACATTCTGAAACTCTTGAATTCGGTGGTGATGATTGCGCAAAGTTCCTCGCTCCCCGTTTAACTCAACCTGATGCAACTGAATCGAAACTCGAAGATCATATACAGAAACAACAAAGAGGTCATTCTTACAATTTACGAAACATATAAGCATGATATTGCGGATTTTTTAACAGCATACTGTAACGAAGCATCATTTCTTTAGTATCTTTTGTATTTTGCGCCAACATTATTGTTTGCTTTGATAGTTCAATAGTGCAATAGTATATTTATGGTAAAATGAGCACATAGCTTCAAATTACCACAGTGGATCAAAAAAAGGATAAAGACAAAACGTCAGAATGGGGTTCTAGGGAATAAATTGTTCAGTATAATCAGTACGGGTGCGGGGAGGCCTCATAGCGGGCCCCACTCGCTTTGGAGTTGCGTCATCCCGAGTTCGCTAGGCGTTTGCTTGAGAATAGGGAGGCTTCGGGGTTGTGTTAGACCTTTCTAGGATTCTTGTGGCATTTGTACGGGTAGGGCATTGACCCCAGACACGGGAAATAGTGAGTTTGAAAGAGTGGGAAACTTGGAATGCATTATAATCGGTGTGAATACAGAAGAAAAAACGTCACGCAGAATGAACATACCCTTTTATATGTGTGTCCAAGCGTTGTTTGGAGGTTGAGACTGATTATGAGTTTACAACGGTTGCCAGCAGTGCGTTCCATACTCGCGTAATTCGAAGCGGTAAAAAATTACTGCGGCAATTTAACCGGCTGGTTTGGTGTGATAGCTTGAGATTATGTCCACGGTGATTGACAAGAGGAGACAAGATGAACATATTCCTGCATGGATGATTGGTTTCAGTAAGTGCACGGAATGTGAAAATCAGATCTCCCCGCAGACGACGGTATTTCAGGGAAAAGAGTTCACATCTTCTCAGACTTTTCTCATATGCTGTACAGGACAAACCTCGAATAAACTTGGTAGCTCTGCGTTGAGGTTGCTCTAGTTGCTGTATATCCTTCTTTAGCCATGGACTCCATGCGCAGACAGAGTATTCCAGCGATGGACGAACATAGGCTGTCAACAAACGTGGTCGGATCTGTGCGTGAAAATGTCCGAATGCTCGTCTAAGAAATCCTAGATTTCTGTTTGCCGATCCAGCAGCCTTGCAGCAATGACCAGAGCACCCTAGGTCCCGCTGAATAATGATTCCAAGGTCCGTTTCGCTCTCGACATTTTGTAGTCGCTCACCTCCAAGGGTGTACGGAACTGGTGA
This sequence comes from Atriophallophorus winterbourni, assembly GCA_013407085.1. Taxonomy (NCBI): domain Eukaryota; kingdom Metazoa; phylum Platyhelminthes; class Trematoda; order Plagiorchiida; family Microphallidae; genus Atriophallophorus; species Atriophallophorus winterbourni. The sequence goes on from JACCGJ010004696.1 coordinate 13,059, forward strand.
TTTAATTTTCAGTGAAAGAGTATGGCACTTAGGTGTATTAAAATTCAGGCGATTTTCAGATGACCACTTGTATAGCACATCTAGATCGACCTGCAATTTTTCGTGGTCATCTGATGTCTGCTGATGTCGCCAAAGCTTGATATCATCCGCGAACATAGGAAATGGTGACTTTATTGTTAACCCGATATCATTGATGAAAATGAGAAACAATTGTGGGCCTAGTACAGATCCCTGTGGGACACCACAGGTCGCTGTGAAGCTCTCCGAATGGCATTGCCTGACACGCACACAAAGAGTTCGATTTTTCGGAAATTTTTCAATCCATGCCAGAAAAAGACCAGCAATTCTATAAAACTAGAGCTTGTGCAAGATGATACTATGGTCAACACGGTCAAAGGCTTTGGAAAAGTCGAGGTAAACAACATATACCCATAAGCCAGGATCAACTGCTTTGGTCCAGTCATCGCGTGCAAGTATGAGGTTTGTGGTGCATGAACGATGGCTGCAGAAGCCGTGTTGTTCCGATGTAAGAAGGTTGTTTGCTTCCGGGTGATTCATTATTGCGTCGGCTAGGATACACTCCATAATCGTGGAAACAATGGGAAGAAGGGTAATTGGGTGGTAAATGATCGGCATTATACGATCACCGGATTTGAATATAGAGGTGATAAGTCCATCTTTCCATTGTTGCGGTATTTCTTTGGCGTCCAAAGTAGCTGGAATAAGGCTGCTGGGTAGTTTGAGATTACGGGCGCTGCGGCAATTAAAGCTTTTAGGTGTATCCGATCGAGCTCCGGGAAGGCGTTTTGGCGCATGCATAGTATTTTTCGATGAACAATCTCAGGGGTAAAAAGATTAGTTGAAATGTGGGGGATTATTGAAATTTGGTGTAGCTGTAGTGGACCTTGTGTTACCTGGAAGATAGGTTCGAAGTGCGTCCGGAGTGCATTCGCTGCGTCAACGGACGTAGCAGTTAACCCTCGAAGATTGAAGAGGTGGTATGCCGAATTTTACTTTTATTTTGCTGTTCATATGCTGGTACATGAGTTTTGGGTTCTGCAAGAACTTATCAGTCAGGTTGCGTTGATATAAGTATCGATCTTGCCGCTAGAGAGAAACGCTATGGTTCCGCAAACGTCGATATGATCCCCAGCTGGAAGGAGTGGGACATGTAGTATACTTGCACCAAGCTTCATTACGTAGTGCAATTACTTTTCTAGTTCTGCTTCGAATTTCTGCATCTCTGCGCTGCGGTGCATATGGCTTCTCGAATGTACAATTATCCAAGAGTGTATGCCATTTCGTCACAAACTCGGTCCAGCAGGCGTCAAGTCCCAAATTTTCGGTCACAGTCCAATTGTTAGCGGAGACAAGTTCGGATAGAAGAAGATAATCGCTCACATATCGCTGTTTTTGTACACGATTGTTTGGATAATAAGCGTACGAGATATATGAAAAACATAAAATTACGTGGTCACTTTTACCTAGTGGAGGATACGTAAACATGTTGGATATCATATGCTCTTCATTAGTAAAGATTAGATCAAGAGTTGATGCATCGGAGCTTCCACTATAGCGGGTGGGGTCCAGTACGTGATTGTACAACGGGTGAGAGATAATAACTTCCAGAAGATCTCTTGCAAAGATGTGAACCGTGGTACATGATGACAAACCAGGGGAATTAAAGTCGCCCATAATTAACATGTGGGTATGGTTCATTGATAAGAAATTCGGGATACAAGTAAGCAAACAATGGTCACTTTCTTCCGATGTGTTTAGGGACGGTAGATTACGGCTAGTAGTGCAGAATCACTTCTTTGTAATTTGAGGTGGCACCAAAGGGTATCGGTGTGGGGTAATCTCTCATCATCAACCAGTTCACAGAAGAGAGCTTGAATAACGTAGAGGAGTACACCACCATTTTTAAAGGGACGATCCATACGAAAAATTTGCATTCCGGACAAGGCGCTTTCTGAAGATAATACATCTGTGTTGAGCCACGTTTCGGTTATCGCAATAAGGTCGAAATTTTCAGCTACATTCAAAAACTTAGTTCAGAATGTTTTGTCGAAAAGACCTCGGGAATTTGTTTTTCCGCATTTAAAATATTTTTGATGCAGTAATTGGGAGTCTGTTGTGCCGATCTGAATGGGATCGGCTACTGGAGGTTTTTTGGCTCAATAGTTGGGGAAGCGATGGAAATACTTTGGGAACTAGTGGCTGGAACCATCTCATCTGCCACTTGCCGTACCAGTTTTGCACTTGATTTATCCAAGGCTGAGCGCATACAAATTTGCGATGGTGCTTTTCGTCGATTATTAAACCAGCTGGTGAGGGCAATGTGGACCATGTCTTTAGACTTAAAGGTTGCCTAGACAATGCGGGGACCATTTTCTTTGTAATTTGAGGATCGTGATAGGCGTTTTAAAGATATCGTAAGTGTGTCGGTCAACTGAATCTGTTCAAGGTAATTCGAGGTTTTCAATGGTCTAAAAAGCAACAAGCCTAACAACAACCATAGGATGGTAAAAATTGAAATTCAAGTGTATAAACAATATGAGAACATAGATTAAACAGTATATAAGTGTTCTGGAAACGAATAATGCAATAAAAATTCGTCTAATTTCGTTTCAAAGTCATGCAAGCTAGTGGCGTGAGCAACGGTTGAAGGTAAATTGTTCCAAGTAAAACAGACACGGACAGAGTAAAAACCTTCTACAGTTCAGGCGGGAATGGGGTACGACCAGCACATATTCATGGGTCCGATAATTCCTCGTATCCCTTCGCGTGAATAAATCCTGTAAGGGATGGTTCGGGGTATGGAATGTTTTGTAAAGTAAGATAAGGTCTCCTCTGATTCGTCGATAGGAAAATCGAACAGATTCAGTTGAGCTATCCTTTCTTTATATGGTTTGTTTCGGATGCTGAGAACTAGTTTCGTTGAGCGGTGATAGATTCGCTGCATAAGTTCCACATCCCTCTTGAGCCACGGAGACCATGACTGCACACCGTATTCCATGACTGGTCTCAAGTATGTATTCATGATCCTTGGGAATATCTTGGGCGAAAATTTCCCAAATACACGTTTGAGTAGATTTAGAACGCGTGTTGCTTTTTTAAAGGCACTGTTAGTTTGAAGTGATGTTTTTAAACTGGAGCATATCCAGACACCCAAATCTTTTTCTTCACTGCAATTTTCAAGGACATGCGAACCTATGTGAATGTGAACTCTACTCGATTCCCCACATTCATGATCCTACATTTGTTGAAGTTAAACGGCAGTTTGTTCTCCAACGACCAGCTGTGAAGCGTATCGAGATCCCTTTGTAATAGCAGACAGTCTTCTGGACTACGAATGCTGTGCCAAACTTTATGTCGTCCGAAAATAACGAAATTTTACATCGAACAATTTCCGGTATTTCATTGACATAAACCAGAAAGAGAATCAGACCGAGGACTGAGCCTTGGGGAACTCCGCTAGTTGCTGCAATTGGTTTGGATAATGCACCATCAACACGTACCTGGTTAGTGCGATTTGTTAGGTAGTCATTTAGCCAATTCAGCAACTTTCCAGTGATACCAAGCCTTTCAAGCTTCTGCAGTAGTAGGGATGAAATGGATGAAACGCCACTGATCGCTCACATGACTAGAATTTTTCGACTCATCGGGATTTCCTAATTCTGGAATACCATAAATGAACACGCTAGGCTTATCATTGTAAGTTTTCCTTTTTTATTTGGCGTTCAGTCCAAGGTACATCAGGGAAAATGCGTATCGCAGGCGATTTCCCCGTTAGCATATGTTCGTATAGTATAACTGACTCGACTGAATCAAGTGATGGAAGCGTTACCCGAAGCAGTCTGGGTTCACCTTCATGGGCTGAACGTGTATGTCGTGATAGAAGTGTGAGAGCTACTGCTTCTGCGTTGATATTGATCAGTTTACATATGTTAATTCATTGTTGCTGATCGCCAGCCTGACGTGCTTTGAAGCACGGAGATTCTACCTCGGGGACGTTGGTGCAGATGACAGTCAGAACATGATTGGGGGTTTTGCCATTTGGTGGCTTGGGTCTATCTGTGACAGCAACACTGGAGTGCTCCGACTTTTGACTTGACGGATCAATAGGCACACGACGTGGCGCAGCAACCACTTCGGAGTAGGAAAGCTTGGTGGCAATCGTTGGGCGCATATTGTCTTTAGAAGAACGAGGTGGTGATGAACAGCTCGCAAACTTCATTTCGAGCAGTTTTATGTGTGCTTCCAGTGACGAGATAACCTCTTTCTGCTGAAAACGGTCGTTCGTGCAGCGCTTTTTGGTGGTAATGGTGCTTTCGCCAACGTTATTAGACCCCAGTGGAATCGATGGTTCCACGATCGAGTAACTTGCAAAGCGCACCCGTTCAAGTGGAATGGCCTTAATAGTTTGCAATTTTTCGCGAGCTAGTTTATCACGTCGGTGTCGCGCGCAACTAGCGACACACAGAAAGTGTACACGGTCTGAATGGTGTTTTTGTATCACCTTGTAATTTTTCCAGGTTGATTTGTGTGCATTTCACGTGTTCCCACTTGTCGCATACGTCACACTGTGGGGCTTGATCATATGGTAACACAATTTCGGTGCATTTGACGCATTTATCTGAAGAAGACATATTGATAGATGTGAATGTAGTTAATTTAGAAAATTTAGCGAAAATGAATAGATTTAAGCAAAATAAATCTCTAACAGCAGACGTGCGTGAAGAATTCGTATCGCGCGCGCTTTTAATATCGCACAACGTAGAAAAGGATGTCAAAATTCTTTCTACGTTCCTATTGTGAATGAGAATGGTAATTTTGGTTATTCTATGTTTATTTTATATTGTTTCTCAATCTTTTTGTTTTGTCGAACTCTACGCCTTATAGTGGATAGTCAGGAATAGATTCGGAGGCGTCGTGTATTCCAAGTATATCGACATACAATTTCGACTCCCAGACAACCACAGAAAAAACGTGCGTAGACAAAGTGCGTATCGTAATTAACGTAAGATTAACAACAACAATTTGTGAATTACAGTATTATTGATTACTATTGATTGAATATATTGATTGTTATTTGAACCCGTCACCATAGATTCCCTTCCTAGAGCGTCGAACAAGAAAAAGTCGCTCGAAAAAATGCATTAGGTCATAAAATCATCAAACGTTTGAAGAAAATGTACCTTACGTCCTGACCGTTTGTCTGTTGGGTAGTTTGAGACATGGACGTAATCGGGGCTTATGAAGGGTAAGGTTGATTGCTGGTGAATTAGATGAAGGGACATGTTGGTCAGTGGTGGACGTCTGTGGAGTTATGTTTCGGGTATTTGCTTCCGCATCCGATGTTGGTTCTACGTAAGCGACTTTCAGACTATCGATACTGACGGTTTCTCTTGATCCATTCCGGTCAGTTCCGAAATACTTTTGATTGCTGCTGAGCACATAGTACGGACCAGTATGCAGTGGTTGAATTCGTCGACGTACATGATAAGTGCGCACAAACACAAAGTCGCAGGTAGACAAGTTGACTGGGATTTATTCATAAATTTATTCATAGATTATATGCAGGTAAAAAGCTATGCTTTACAAGACCCACAAAAATGTACATCCGGTCGGATGGTAAACAATATCAAAATATTGTTAGATTATTGTCAAACATAAAAAACATACTTGTCCATGTGGATATCTAGTGATTTCCTGAAAACTTCAACAGTTCCAAATTGTACCACATGAGAAGGTAAACTGTTCCACAGTTGCACATTGCGAACGGAAAATGCATATTTGCGGCAATTCAACCTGCTATGCTGTTGGTAATATTTCAATTGGAGACCTCGCAGATGTGTGTTATGGGAAAGATGAAACAAATGACCGCAAGGATGATTTGTTCGATTAAGCACTGTCCAAATGAATATAAGTGCTCCTCGTTTCCGTCTGTATTCAGCCGAATGCAAATTCAATAATTTAAGTCGCGTTTCGTATGGATAATTTGATAGACCCAGGACGAGTTTTGTCGCTCTGATTTGTAGAATGGTTGAACGTGTTCGCGAGTTGGGAAAGCTCGTAATGATTTCATGGAGCTTTGGAGGCGACTGACATATTGTGGGCTGTAAGATCTATTGGTGAATCGAAAGATGTCAGAAATTCGCCAGGTAGGTTAAGTGTACTTTTGTACACCATCTCACCAGCTGAACAGAAATTTGAATTGCTCAATTGAAAATGATCAATTTGAATCGCCTGCCTATTTGAACGAGGATCATCTTGGATCTCCGTGCCGCTATTCAATTCTGTTTCAATCATGCTGACGTCCCTTATTTTTCTCTTTCATAATGATAATTCCTAAGAAATCGAAACGTTCGAACCCGACAGGGAAGCATGTTCATAGTGATCGTAATGACACTGCTGGTTCCGCCTCACGTAGCTCTTGAATTTCGCCTTTAGGTAGTCCTAATTTAGACCCTAAACCAGAACCGTCGATGCGTGAAGTCGAGTTACAGCAGGATTCAGAGATAGCCAAGGAAATGATAGCTCGCTTGTGCCGATGCAGTGTCAACGACAATCCGGTGGCTGATTTTCCTCTCGCTCACAACGTTGATCGTCAACTCGAATCAGAAGTAGACAAAGCGCTACAGGGAGACATGAACGATTCTGCTTCATTGCCAAAGGTTGAGTTATTGTCATTCGATGGTAATCCAGTCGACTACTGGGAGTTCATATGGCAATTTGAATGCCATGTGGAATCAAAAACTTGTGATTCTGGCCAGATTTTTCGTACTTCACATATTATTGCCTAGGGAAAGCTCGAAACGCGATTAACGCTCGCGTGATGTTGCCGCCTGAAGAAGGTTATGAAAGAGCACGCAGCATTCCAAAGAAAATGTTTGGTCTGCTCCATGTTGTTGCACGCTCGTTATTGAACGAGATGTTGATTGGAGTAACACAAGTGAGAAACACTTCCGATAGTCTGTCGAAACTCGACTTAAAGATGGAAAATTGCTAAATTGATTTGGAGCAAATAGGTTGTAGAACAGATTTAAATTCTGTTACCACCTTGGAAAGCATTGTTTAGCGCTTACCTGTCGCCTTACAGCATCAGTGAGCTGATGCGGCGGATCAACTCAGCATAGATGGTCACGAGTCACCCATGAGCATCTGACACAATTTGGGTCAGGGCGTGCACGTATCGCAAGGAGCAGATTTGGGCAGCTGCTTGAAACAATCAGCTCACACGCACATAATTGATCGCCTCGTGCATACCCAAATGCGAGGAATGTTTTCCAAAACGCTGACAAAAGAAACGTTTTCCTTACCACAAGTGATGTAAAGCCTAGCATGGTATTTTGCATCTGCAATGCCTCCCACGGATTGAAAATTTTTCTGAAATTTATTGAATCGGATGTCAAAAAAATAAAGAAGTAAAAAAACCTGAAAATCATTATGTTTTTAATGTGCATTCTTATTTTTTTTAAATGATGAACTATTTTGCTTTGATGACCTTTCACCATGATGGTGAAGAGAATATCTTTCATTATATTCCAGTGTCTTCGAATACCGAACCATCACTGAAACTGGCTCGAAATCTATCCGCCCGAGATTTGTTCCATTTGCGATTCACTCTCCAGCAGATTACGGAAACCCGGCTGGTGAACACATTTTGGTTCGATTCGTCGACAATTCTTCGAGAGTATTGGAGCACACAGCGTACCCTACTCCCATGCTATCAACCACACCCTCTCTCATCTCCCAGAATTCCTTAGATTTTCTTATGCTGATGAATTTATATTCCCTGTTTCATCTTCTAAACCAATCTTTTCGTAAAAAAACATGAATTGATGCATATATAATTTATTTGTCAATTTTTTAGGACAATTTATTACAATTCACTCCACTTTTTCCATGATTACCTTCCATTTCTGTTCTGCATGTTTTCCCATCCTTGCAATCCGTAAATCCTGACAAAATTTAAATGAAACCTTATTATTATTAGACATTAGAATTTTTTCTCTTACTTACTGTATATTCGTTCCCATTATTGAACGGAAAAAATGTTCAAAAATCCCGCTCACTTCGGTCGTTTGCACCGTTATATTTTCTTTTGCTGTTCCAATTTTGATAAACTGATCATGTATTACATGCCTTGGATGTCCAAGAATATATTATTATTATTATTAAGTCGTGCTGGAAAATCGCTAGGCACAATTCTGTTTGTTTTGTCTGTCCGCGACGGTCACATGGCGCTGTGTCATGTAACTACAAGCCGTTGTGCACTGCCAAAAATTGCGGAAAACGACACCACACGCTTTTACATTACGATCAGGCTGCAGAGAATCCGTCTACGAATATTCATTGCAGCCATGCGACAATCAGTGCCAAAGTGTTCTTAGGCTCTATACCCATCAAGATCGAGACTCCGACTGGGCTTATAAATGCTGTAGCCTCATTGGATAGTGGGTCTGATACCACCGTGATTCTCAAGGTCTTTATTGAACAATACAAAATGCCAAAAAGTGCTGCACAAGTTTCGTTGACAACTTTGGAGCATCAACGTGAACTTTCTTGTTCCCGTTTAAACTTCAAAATTCACTCGTTTTACGTCAGTCAATAATCCATATTGCAGAGGCTTACACAGTGGAAACTTTCCGCGTGTATCACAATGTTCTATAATAGACTTGAGTAAACGGCCTCCATATGTGATAGACGTTGACTTGGATGTGAGTGATCAGCCCTCGACTGTGCTGATTGGTTGTGATGTTCCTGAATCAAATTGGGCGTTGGAACAGCGATTAGGAGGCAGAGGCCGTCCATTTGCAACGGAAACTTTGTTGGGTTGGATTTTGCAAGAACTGACATGTCAAGCCTCAGAGGATATCTTTTGTTTACATTTTACTCTGGAGAAAAGATCAATTGATCAATGTAACAACCGTCTATGCAATGCAAACTTTGCAGACATCCGCTGATAGAAATGAACGATCGCGTGATGACTAAAAAGCCTTGTCTCTCGTAAGGCGATCACAAATTATTGACGGTCATTTTCAGGTACCGCTATTTTGAAAGTCTGATATAAGCAATCTCATCAAATATAATTTGACAGCGGAAAGGCGCTTAAGCTACTTGCGGCGTCAACTTGAACGTGATAGTAGTTAGTTTAGTCGTTACAACAAGGTTATGGCATATCATTCGGGGACTGGTAATATTAAACGCGTTCTGAATAATGCCAAGGAGAATAATGTTTGATATTTGACTCACAATCCTGTTTTTAATTTTAAGATACCAGGAAAGCTGAAATTAGTGTTCGATTCTGTGGCTAAACACAATGGTGTGTCGTTGAATGGTTTACTACTGTAGGGACCAAATCTGTCGACAAATTTGATCGACCTATTGCTGTTTCCGATTACATGCCTTTGCTGCTGACTTTCAAGATATGTTTCTACATGTCAAAGTGCCAACCTATGATAGAGACGCACTTAGAATTCTGTTGTGGGAGAATAATAATATGTGCAGATCCATTAAAAAATTTAGGATGACATTTCATTTATTTCTTGCAACGTCGTCCGCTTTGGGTGAACTTGTCAAAACCGTTAACTTTTGGACTGATTCCATGATCGTTTTCTTTTATATTACCAATCGAACTAGTCGTTTCACAATGTCCATAGCGAATTGCTTGACGTTTGTACACGAATACGCTATACCATGCCAGTGTAGGCATGTTGGTACCCGATTTAATCTAGTTTCTGCTTTGAAGTTTGGGTAAGCGACCGTGACTTTTTACTACAAGCCATCGATGTGTGATCTTAAGTTGTTGATCCACAGCGCACCGAGCAGGCTGGATTTAAGTGTGTCAGTTGTTAAATAACGTGAATGTATTCACAACGAGGAATAGACATCATTCGTCGTCGGTTTTCTAATTGAAAGAGGCTTTTACGCCCAATTTTGTGTCTGGATGGAACTCAAGAAGACAAATGCCCGAAGGCTGATGCGTTGGCACAGATAGGGCAAGCTCGAACTTCCTGAAGGGCGAGGAGCAAAGCTGGAGGACGTGGCGAGTCTACGTTTGACAAACGTCTTCTCTATAAAAAGTCACACATGTCCAGTGATAGCAATTCGCACTCAAAAACGTCACTTGCCGTTTGTCCAGCGTTTTTTTGGTTGAGATTGAAGTAGTTGGGTAGGGAGGCAATCAGTTGGTTTCATTTAGAACACCAGGTTTAGAAGGAATTTGGCGGGCGGTGCAAATAACGAATTTTTTGTGTAAAATTCCTTCTTATTTTCTGTTTGAACAATTAAATTCTTCTTAATTCTCAATAGTTTTATCTTCCATTGTTTTTGTGTACACATTTTCCTTATCCACTTGTACACCCCCTTTTGTTTTATTGAAGTAATTCATATTGCTTAACTGCCATTTAATTCCACATATTTTTGCACGTGGAATTTGGAGAAATCAGAGACGATTGTCCACCACTGTATTGGTAATTTTATTCCTTGGAATTTATAATTTGGCTGTCTATTTTTCCACCATTGGCTGAATTTATTGTTGTTCTCATTTGGAACATTTGAGCAATTTTGGCTCACATCATTTGTACAACCCGGTACAGTTGAGATTTGTCGATTGTTGTTGTCCATTAATCTTTTTAACTCGAATCGTTGTTTTGCAGTGTCGAAATAAAAACGGGTGGTCTACGCGTTAACCAACGACTCCATTCGATACAATCACCATTTTCTACTTTTATTGTAATACACACCATACTCTCTCTTTTAATCCACTCTACTCTAATTAAGAATTGAATAAAGCCTAACTTACAGGCAATCATTCTTCTCAATTGTTTGTTTGATCGATCAATCAGAACATGTATGCTGTGAAACAGCACTGTGTAATATCATGCTTGTCTGTTGCGCGAATTGTGAAAATGTTCTCTGTTCTTTTTGTACGTGCTCATTCGGTTTGGATTCAGTTGCGTTCGGTTGATTAAAAAAGGATTGTCGGAAACGTAGACTGCACTATACGAATATCTGATTTAGCAGTATTTCTTCACTACGCAAGTTATGGAATGCTGAATGTATTAGCCTACTGCACCGAGTTGTATGTGGAAACATGATGGGAATTAACCGTGCCTGGAAAACTAACAAAGCTTCTTAGAAAAAACGGTCCTGGACAAGGTATGAAATGGCCAGAAATAATGCTGTGGGAATCCGACGCAATTCAAAACGTGACTTTGAATCACGGTTGGCACACAATATAAAGCAGTGCTCAAAGCGTTACTATATTTATGCCCAATACAAAGGCAACCTTCAGCAGGAAAACGGACCTCGAATAGTCTCAGATTCAGAAAAGGCTTCGGCCTTTCTCAAACATTTCCAGCCTGTTCAGAGGCTTGATCGCCAAATAACTCCGCCTGGCATGCGAGTCATCAAAAGGCCTGATATCGTTACTCCACTTGAGGAGTTGTCCTTTACTGATGATGAGGTTGAACTTGCTCTCGCAGCAACTAACCCCCATAAATCTGCTGGATCAGACGACATTTACCCTCAAATTATAAAAAACCTGAAGCCAATACTAGCAGAACCTGCTTCCTTGCAACATGAATATATTCTGAGTGTTTGAAAACTGGCTAATGTGATTCCGATACATAAAGGTGGCAGTCGATCCTCAGTTTGTAAGTACAGACCTGTAAGTCTTATTAGCATCGTTTGTAAAATCCTGGAGAAACTTAGTAGGGATAGTATCTGCCGCCATCTAGTTGATTACTCGTTGCTGAACTCTGCTCAGCACCATGCGGCTAGATAAAGGTCAACAAGTTGAACTTTTTTCTTGGACTTTTGCAAGGACTTTGATTCGGTAAACCACAGATTTCTTGCAACCAAACTTGGTTATATAGGTATCGACGGTCTTCTGAGAAAATGGATAATCGTCTCCTTGAGCTATAGATTATTTCGTGTCAGGATAGGCAGTATGTATTGGTTGAAAGTAAAAGTTTTTAGTGGAGTCCCACAGGGTTTCGTACTCGGACCACTACTTTTCCTGATTTTCATCGATGATTTTGCTGCATCGCTCAAGTGTCCCTGCTATATTTTTGCGGATGATGTCAAGTTTATCGGATCACTGGACGAGAACGACAATTGTCAGTACGCTCGAACCCTGCCCAAAGTTTGGCAATATAATGCTTTCAAGATCCGAACATACCCATCGGGCACTCCATGTCTCAGCAGACAGTTCTAAAAACTTTCACGATCAATTGAATCGAATGCCGCTCAGATGTCAAGGAATACCACGATAGTTTGTGTACGGAGAGCGCGGCGTTGCCCCAGGAACTGACGGAGTGTGGAAATTTGATCGATGCACACTCGGCCGGCACGAAACCCAGTTTGCTCCTCACGAATTTGCTCTTCCCGGTCGGTAATCAATCAGTGAAGCAGGTTGGACGCCAGTATTTTCGGAGCTACTGAAATAAGACTGATACCCCCGATGAACCTTGTAAGACCCCTTCGGTAGCTTTCGCGAATTCAGAGGTAGTATCGCCTACACGGACCTGGAAGGAGCTATCACGAAGAAAACTAGTTATCCAGTCGTGAAGCTTGACAGAAACGCCTTTGGCCGCGAGCTCCATCCTTAGAAACCTGTTACTAACCGAGTCGAAACTTGTTTTATATTACCCGAGTTGAACTAAAATAATAATTACCAAAAAGTTTACCAATGAAAACCTTTATGCTAATAGTCATAATTGACTAACTAACCCAACACTACGCGTACGAAGAACGAAGGCAGGCCGTTTAGACAAAGAGCTTTACTGTCTCTGACCAAAAGGCCATTAGGCTGCTGCCCGTGTGTATTTATACACTGAATCATTATTGCCCATAAAATGGACCAATCAGAATCGAGAATCATAAATTATATGTTATAATGAATTGTTGAGGAAAATAATAATATCTTCTTAACACCCCCTCTTTTGAGATTCTCAATACCGGGACTGGCGTGGATTAACCTGCAAAGGTTCCACGGGTTTTTTTAATTTTCGGGCTGTCCAGCGAGTTGATTGCAGACTTTAATCAGTCGGTATTTCAGTCGTGATACATTCACTTGGTGTTGGAAGGTTGAATGTTTCATGCAGCATGTTCTGTGCTATCCGGATCTCGACGAGCGTATCGGAGGTTGCGGATCTCAGGCGTAACTGATTTCTGTGTCGTGTCACTAAACCCTTTCCAACTTTGACATCGAACAATACACTGCCTCTGTGACGGATGATGTTACCGTCGATCCACGGTGGACTTGATGTTCTGTAGTCTCGTACGTAGACGGCAGTTCCTGGTTCAAAGCTTGACTGTTGATTCTGATTGAGCGTCAGTTTGGTCGGCTTAGACAGCATAGCATTGTTCCAAGTACGTAGCTTCCTGTTGATGAGTGCTTCGGCGGGGGTTTTGCGGCTTGGTAACGTATCGTTCGGCGTAGTTCTGTAAACCAGCAAAAAAACGTTGAAGCCTATAGACGGATGTCCCCTCCCTACGTGATTTCAGAAGAGCACGCTTGAATGTGTCGACAAGGCGTTTGGCCAGGCCATTTAACTGAGGATGGTAAGGCGGCGACCGTAGATGTGGCGCATTGTTCTGCCGGCAAAATTCGACGGAAACGTCGAAAGTGAATTGCGAGCCCTTATCGGACACTAGAGTTGCTGGTAATCCATTCTGACAAAATAAACGACGCATTGCGCTGATCATATTGCTGGATGTTGCAGATGACATCTCGAAGATTTCGGGACATTTTTAGTAAGAATAGACCACGACGAGTTACATGACCCCGTTGATTGGACCAGCGAAATCGATATGAATTCGTTGCCATGGTTTTTCTGGTGTAGGCCATGGTGCAATTGGTACACGGTTTGTCATTTTGGCTGGCTGCTGACGTTTACGGCAGGGATTGACGAAAAGATTAGTATCTGCGTCCATACCAAGTCAATAAGCGAAACTGCGAGCGATCGCCTTCATGCGTTGAATGCCTCGATGCCCATTGTGGAATTGTCGAATAACAAGATTGCGTAGATTCTTTTGAACAAAAACGCGATCATTGAACATTATTCGCTCGATAATAATTGGAAGCTATTTACGTCTTCCGTTAAATAGCGGAAGTTCCCCAGCAGGCGTAACTTTCGGCCAATAACAGTGAGTATAGGTGATTGCTTGCAACAAAGTTTCGTCTTATTGCGTACATTGTTTAGTGTCCTCAGCTTTGACAGGCAATCTTCGCACTGCGTCGTCCGATGGTCGCTGCATAGTTCGCTTGACGGAGACGCATGCAATGACTGTATCCTTGTCTGGTTGATCTCGAACTGGGATCAGGCGGGACAGCGCGTCCACTTGACCAAAATCTTCGGAACCGCGATATTCTATATCGGAATCGTATCTCAATAGTATGAGAGACCATCCGTGTAACCGCTTTGCAGAATGTGCTGGTATACCGTTTTTCGAGCTGAATATCGAAATCAAAGGCTTGTGGTCGGTTAGCAACATGAAGTGACGACCATAAATCAACTTGGGAAATCGTTTGACCTCAAAGATGAGAGCTAATGCTTCTTTTTCGATTTGCTCATAGTTGCGTTTGGCTGGAGTCAACGATCGTGAAGCATGCATAATTTCCTTCTCGTTTCCATCAAGAAATTCGTGAAAATTTACAGCACTCACACCATATCCAGATGAATCAGCTGCAACGACGATCGGCAGATTGGAATCGTAGTGCGTCAGTAACATGTTTGATGTTAACAGAGATTTTAGCTTCATGAAAGCTGTTTCGCATACTCGTGACCACTGTTTTTTTCCGCAAATTTTATCCGGATGACCTCTCACGTTGCCGGTGGAGATAATGTTTTGCGCTATTCCAGCAAATCAACCTGAGTACTCGCAATTTTGCTGATTTCAAGATTTCATCAGTGCCGTCCGATGCCAACGTGTCCCTTAACGGATTCAAAGCAATTGGCGAACTGATCTTTCATCCAATGCCATGGAAGTCGTGGCAGTTTATCCTTCCACCCATGCGCTAAACCTCCGGCCCGGTACTAAATAAACGTAACTTCATTCTAGCCAGTCCCTTCACTTCCTATTTTGAAATATCCACTGTCTGATTTAAAGCAATTTAAATGTTCATATTGATACTGTTTATTTATTTTTATACAGCATAACAATATATTTCTTGGCTTTATTTCCGTGGTACATTTGTTAATCTCATCGTCTTGTACTCTTATTGTTATATCGTCTGGATATTCGATCTGAATGAAATCTCATTATTCATGAATATTTTATAAAATTTTCCTACACACATAGCCTACCATTCAAAATTTTAAGACGAAGGAAAATCATTTCTGGAATTAACAGATCCGCCAATAATTTAATCTCATTATTTTTCTGTGAACATTATGAAAACTTGATCGTGTATTTCATGCCCTTGGTTCCCCAAGAATAAATTATTATTATTATGTCCAGTGTAGATGGTAATTGTCCATCTATGTACCTAATTTTCTCACTTACGTACTGATGAAGCGCACTGGAGTGCAGCCAATCGAGATATACCTGGGAAATTCTATCAGAGGTCGTCTGAGTGTCCCAGTCAATACCAGGTAGGTTAAAATCACCTATTAAGTAGACTCGTGGGGCAGTTGTGAGCAATTTTGCAAGACGCTCTTTAAGTTCCTGGTCCTCCTCCACAGAAGCGCCGGATGCTCTTTATAAGCATCCTTACGCAAAAGAGAGCTTATCGTCAGTGACGATTGTTGAGACCAGCTGGATGCCGAAGTCGGCCATTTCATGTCAGAGTTTTTGTAACTAATATCATGCTGTAGGAATATTATAGCTCCTTCTTCGCGTCTACCGTCTTGTCTATTGGATCTGAGGGCTGTAAATGTCGAAAGTTTGAAATGACCGCGATTCAGAAGTTCAGTTCGGTTACATTTAGTTTGCACAGAACACTAAGTTGCTAAGTAGTCAATCGAGCGCTTAGATTTATTTCGGCCGTATGCCACAGAAGAGCGTACACCACTTCAATCAACATCTTCACAATTTTTTCTGGTATGAGAGTAATCTAGAATGCAACAGAAAACCTCCCCTCACCATTTGGTGTGGAGAGATATTAGTGAGTTGCAAAGACAACATGAAGATCATGCCGACTATTCAATCAGGAATAAAAATCAGGAAAAATAGAAAGCCACACATTATTAAGTTCCTGCTTAAAACCCTTTAACGAAGTGGAACAAACAACTTCTTCGGGATGATGATTGAATTAATTTACCTCCCATTCGCTGAATAAATACTTACGAACATTCTCTCAGTGTTAACGCCACACAGCGTGTTAAGGATTTGAATGTACTAGTTAGGACTGACTTAAAATGGGAAGACTAATGCACTGCTGCAGCTCAACGTTCTCGCAAAGTGCTCTCTCGGCTGAGATATGTGCTATCTAGCAGAATACCCGATGTATTCCGGCCCTTTTACAAGGCATTAGTTCTGCCGCGTTCAGAATATTGTGTACAAGCATGATGCTTTTATACAAGGACATTGTTTGACTGGAAAACGTACAGCGTTTCGCAACCCGTATGATTGAGTGTCAGCGAGGGATACCTAAAGCTGCACGCCCGATGTCCCTAGATCTTTTCTCACTTACGCGCTGTCGTTTCAGAGACGACTCAATTAAAACCTTCAAGATCATGGAAGGGTCAAGTGGCGTTATTATGAACGACATCTTTGTCTTAAAAGCCGAGCTGGGCACCCGCGGGGCTTCACTCAAAAATGCTAACAAGCGATGTAGACTAGACTCCCAGAAAATCTTTTCAGCCTCATGGTGGTATATTTCTAGAACTGGCTTCCAGAAGAACTTATATCCTGCAGTTCTGTAGCGAGTTTTATGAATGATTTGGACCGCATCTGGGGTAAGTTTTTCCCTAAGTACTCCACCTAATTGCTATGCAAGACTAGGTAGGTTGTCATTTTCACCGTTATGTGTTGAATAAAGTAAATGCTAGATTTCTGTGCAACTGAACTAAACTGAAACAACTTCTTTGGGAAGACGATTGAAGTAATTTACTACACTTTTACTCAAGAAGTACGTACGAACATTAGACTTGACATGTCGCTTGGCTAGTGTAATGGGTGTCCTCGAGTATTCACACTTGGCGCCAGAGCATACATTTCGCTTGGATGAAAAGTACTGTAAAGATTGTGAAGTTTCCAATCTGGTCTCCACTTAGCCGTTTCTTTTCAGTGAGTAGAGAATCTAGAATCTAGCAATCGTTCGAGATACGACCTACCTGATTGCCCTTCAGTCATACGAAGAGCTGATCTTTAAACACCTTCAAGCACGGCAATATCTTTTTCAAAAAGGGTAACCATACTTAAGCGCAATACTCAAGATGTGGTCTCCGCTTTGGTATGAATAACTTTGGAGAATTGCAGAATAAAAATAATCGAAGCTGAAAAATTTGCTTTTAGTAGGATGTGCAGCACCCGCATATTGATCAGGCTATTAAATGCTTGCTAAAACCTCCATCGCCAAGTCACGAAATATCGGCACCTCATCGATCTCAAATATACCATTTTTCCAGCAACTTCCAGGTTTTAGCGACTTTAGACAAGAGATAGCTCTTAGTGAAGTTATCTGATTGATCCCATGTATCAGACCACTTGATGACATTTCCAATATCCACAAGAAGATCTGTTTCATTTGGAGATCCGATAAATTCGAGATAATCCGCAAAAATATAGCAGCAATTCTTAAGCGACGCTGCCAAGTCATCGATGAAAATACGTAAAAGTAGCGGTCCCAGTACTGAACCATGTGGGATTTTACTAACTACTTTTACTTTCGAAGAATACATACTGCCATCCTGACGCGAAAACAGCTATTGCCTAAGAAGCCTCATTTAAAAAACACAAGAGGTTTGTTAGAGAAGATTTCTCTTTAAGAAAGGCAGGCTAAGCGGTGTTCAGCACTGAGAAATCAAATCGACGTCGGAGGATCCCATCCCTAATAACTCTTAAGGATGTTGAAAATGATGAGTGTATACTTACAGATCTTTAATTACAAACCAAGGATCGACTACCACTTTTATGTAATAAGTAAACATCAGCCAGCCTCCGAATACTCGGAATTAATCTATGCTGCTAGCAATCGTTAAATAGATGACCCACCGTTTTTACTTGCATTTGCAAAAGAATCTTTATAATTTGAGGGTGAATGTCATCCGGGCCAGCAGATTTGTAGAAGACTGTTGCTGCAAAACTAAGTTTAACATCGATACCATTGAACGATAACTATTGGAGTAAAGTAAAAATAATTGTTTTTCGATGACTCTCATGTTGTGCGGATGTATTTGGCGATCAAGCGTCTGAACAGACTAAAAGTTTTTGAGAAGGCCGAAACATTTTCTGAATCTGAAAAACTATGGAGATCGTTTTCTTGAAAAGGGCTGCCAATCCAATCTCTCGGTTTGCCTTTGGATTGGGCATAACTATAGTTTCGATTCAGGCACAGCATTATCTTGCGTGCCTACCGGGATTCAAACTCACGTTTTGTCTTGTGTTGAATTTCCACAGCCTTATTCATGACCATATTATACGTTGTCCAATACCGTTGTGTCTTACAACTTTCGTGAATTCATCAGGCACGGTCCAGCATTCAAATCAACCGACACATTGCAGGTGTCCACCATTGTATCTCATTGTTTCGCTCGGCTTGCAACAACGGAACAAATATTTCTTGCAAGGTAGACAGAGGGTGGTATATAAACTGCCAGTTTGTTCATATATTATCTCTTGCATATTCAGAAAAATCTGTTTAGCTTCCTATGAGACAACATCCTAGTCAACACGATTGAAATTGCACCTCTGTTTATGAGGAGGTTTATAATATCTCATTACTATTTGTGAGTCCATTCGATGAAGTCCTCAGACATCTTGTCAGATTATTAGCACTGGTTTGGTATATGTAGTAAGTTAAAATAGCCAACTATAAGAACCTGGGAACCAAACGTGGGTAGGAAACTCAGATTTTCAAGCAAATTATGCAAGTCCTGTTATCATGCTTGATGGATAATATACGCGCATGCTAAAACCATAGATTGCTTGTAAGATTAAATAAGACATGAGCTAAGTTGGAAGTTGTGCGTGGTCAGCCTAACGCTCGATTCAGAAGTTCGATGACCAAGACTGAGGAAGATAGCAACAACACCTCTGTCGAAAGCACCTGGTCTATCACATCTGACCACATAATAACTGCTACACATTGCATCAGGAATATGATCAGTTGCAGATAGCCATGATTCGGTCAATGTTATTACAAGCGGTCGTAACTCATGCGCTAGAATGGGGAGTTCAGACCACTTATCCCGGATACTACATGAATTTTCTCATAGCATTTCGACGACTGTGTCCCGCGATATAATCTTACTTAGTCCTGCTCAATACTCGGGCGTGATACCAGAGGTATCGGCACCTATTTTTGGTGTGCTGCTTAAGAGGGTCGAGTTGCCTAGCGCGGCCTGAAGTTCTACTGTACCTTGAAGGTCGCTAATGACGAGCTGTGGAATTTCAAGGTCAATACGATGACCAAGCTTTCTATCCACAGACCCGTCCATTATTTCCATAGTTGATGAGGAACCGTCCCTTTCTGAAAAACAGTGCCTTCTGTTATAAATTACATCATAACTCGATTACTCTAACCTTCCGGATCCATTCTTGTCGTCGGGCACAATGAAATGTTTTCCTTTGTGGTATTCATTCAAGCCTTTCAATTAGCAAAATAATGCTCACGATCAGAGTGCAAGAGAAATTCGACTACAAATAGTCTTGGAGGTTCTATTGACTTTATTTTGTCGCAACTACACACGCCAACACGAAAATTACGTATTGGATTTCAAATACAACTCCGGTTGAGTGACTTACTCGTTTTGGATTCGCGTTTATTGTCTCATGATCTCGTGTTTCTTGAATAAAGAATGCAAAACAGGGGTGACTTGATACTGCTGTTCAACATCCTGCCTAAAGTGGATCATCCAATTGAACACCGGTTTCATCGGTAAGAAGCACGTGGTAGCAGATCGCGGGGATACAATTCAATTATTTCACACTCCAGATTAAATTGTCGAAGGTTTTTCTTTGCTGTCAGAGTTTGTTTTATATGGAACTCCCTCCCCCCCTCAAATATCATTTGCGCAACAAGCCTGAACATGTTTAAGGCTGAACTTGACAAGTATATGTTGACTAAATCCAACCTTGCACCTGAATACACGTGCCGACTTCCCATATGCATAGAACATTTGTGTTGTTTTTTATGCATTCCATATATTTTAATCTGTGATTACTCTAAAGTATTTGCTTTTTGGATCAATAAAAGTTTGAATTACTTTGAATTACTTTGAAACACTCATGGTGTAATCGCCGAGACGACCGACTATTAGCCCACCATGCGCGGTTTGGGCAGCACCTTTTCTATTCGTATCCTCCTCGGATTTACGCGACCATATCACAATTGTAAGCAGGTCACGTTCAATATCAACCCATTTCAGTTGATGATACCCGAGGAAGTGTATACCTCCAGGCGTACTTGGACCCAAAATCATTACTGTTTATTTCTGTCGTTTCACAGAACGTTGTTATTTTACCGTCGAATCAAGCAATTTGTTTAATACGTTCTGAAAAACTGTATTCTCAGCAGAAGAGCTTACTGTACCCCAAACTTTCAGATCATCGGCAAAACGTAGACAATTCATATTTATTGTGTCGGGGAGGTCATTGACATATACATTTGAAAGATCTGGCGGAGAACATATCCGTGCGTTATTCTGGAATTTAGACTTGTAGTCGTGACATAAACTCCATTAACCTCGACCGGTTTATACATTTCGGTAAGGAAGTTTGAATGGGACATGGTGAAAAGCCTTACTTAAGTCAATAACAACAGTGACAACCGAGCGACCCAGATCGAGTTTAGCACAGCAGTCCTCGCCCGCAGTGAAAAGGTTGGATGTGCATGATCGATTTTGCTTAGCAGATATTAGCCGATCGGATGTAAACAGAAAATCTTTCCTCTGATTTTTGAGCAGTCGTTTCAGAATTCCTAACTACCGAAGTGAAGGAAACGGGTTCGTTTTTAGCCGGATCACTGGTTTCACCGCCCTTAAACATTGGTTTTGCCACATCTAAGTGGCAAATTAAAGTTTAGCGTCAGTTGATTGTGTATGATACTCGCAAATCCCTTCAAACTCATTTGGTTTATTCCATCCGGACCAGGTGCTGAGTTAACATCGAGTTGTTCAAGTTAGTGCTGCACCATCTCCGGCGAGATGGGAATATTCGGCATTTCGGTGCAGCTCACATTGAGTAGTGGATTTGGAAATGTCTCCTCTGTGTAAACCGAACTGTATTTAGCTGCTAAAAGAACTGCTTCGCGTTTATTTTCTTTTTCAGCCAAACCTCACATCAATCTCAAACAAGATACCCGGTGAGAAGCTTCTGTTCAATTTCTAAGGTATGCAAGCATGAGTTCCGTCACTGAATTAGTGTCGTCCACCAGACTAGTTTCATAATTCTCCCTTGTTTTCTCGTTGCATGTAGGTAGGTGCACTTATTGCAAATAACTTTATAGGTGTATCGGTGTATCCGCTAGAAGAGAACTTTCGCCATAACTGCTTTCTTTCCGGCATGTATTTACGAATAATGCTATTAGACCATGGTGGCTCTTTAGTTGGGTATCTTCCATTAATTATTAGTGCTTGATTTTTGAGCGATCTGATGTTTTCCAAAAAGTCCAAAGTAAAGGGTATAACACTGATAGATAAATAAATAAATCTTATTTTTGGAAATCCAAGGCATGTTGATCATGATCAATAATTTCTACAATTTTTGTACAATCGGGTTGTAGTATGTACGTTTCCAAATAAACATTTACAAGGTCACATCTGCAGCGGAATTTGACGTTCAATAAATATAAACGTAACAGTATTTACAAGTTGCTCTCAGATTATTTGTACGGGATCTGATATAATACAGAAACACTGACATTGCGAGGAAAAGTCAATGAATGTTTCCCACAGCACTGATGTCTAACGGATAATGTCCATCGAGTATGTGTGAAAATCTCTGTTGTTGATTTTCTAAACTTTTATTTTGAATGCTCTAAATAGATTGATCTATCCTGAATATGAACCGTTCTCCTGTCCGCTAGACAATGTTAACTTATTCCACTAGGTTGTGGTCTCCAGCGGGCAGTTTTCATTTGCGTGGGGATTAAGAAATATGCTGTGAAATAAATGACCGGAAGCGAGAGAATGTTTTTTGAACGTTATGGAAATTTGTTCAATATCAATACCCAGGAATGCCATTATTATATAAGTTATCAGGTAGAACATCAAAGTTAAGAAGATTACGAATTTTTCTTATGGTAAGGAATGAAGCCAGATGTAATTTGAAATCAATTAAAGAGGAGCTGAGTCTTTTAATTTCGGAAGAAGATTCCACAGTTTAGCACATTTAGTCATGAAGAAATTGTTTTTTTCTTTGATCCGAAACCTTGGTAATTTGAAAGTTTTTTTACTGTTTATCAAGCTATGCTCAAAAGATTCGAACTTATTTCTATGTTGACAGAATTTTTCGCAATAATATGAGATTATGCTTGAGTCTGCAAAACCATAATGGATCGAGGTTCAGTTGTATATAATATAAAATTTCATGAATTTTCAGAAAGTACGTTGTATCTTTTTTAAAACTATGCCATCGGATTTATTTGTAATTGTATACATTATGTTACAATAGTCTAGAAGAGCTATGGTGAATAATTTATACATTTCTATTTTACGATGAGGATGAATTATAGATATGTGTGTAATATTCACACATTGCTTCGCTTAAGTAATAAGATGGGGTATCTGTCCATTGAAAGTAGGTGATGCAGAATATCGATATCCTAAATCACGAGTGCTGTCTATCATTTGAATTGAGTTATTGTTGAGAAGAATTATGTAATATTGTATTGTGAATCTTATAGGCATTAAATATGATTTTGCCGTTATTTGTCGTCCAATCTGGAAGTTCAGCTAAATCATTGTTTAGTCTATATATATATACGTTTGTGCTTGATTAGCTAGTAAAATTATAACGACTTTCATATCATCAGTCAATAATAAAAGTTCACTATGTGAAATGACGCTATGTATGTTAATTATATATAAGAAACAATAATACACTACCTTGAATCACCCTACTTGTAAGAGGTAGGCTGCGAGATCTGTGGCCATTAACTTCAACAGAGTTAGTGCAGTCACTAAGAAAAGGAGCTGGCCTGGAAGGAAGATTACTACCAATTCCATATCATTCAAGTTTCAATAATAATAACTCATGAGGGACAGTATCAAATGCTTTAGTTATGTCTGGAAAGACAACTACAACTGCCAAAGCTTCCCCAATAGGTGAAGAAATATAGTCAAGTTATTCAAGATGGCATGGAATGCGAGATTTTTTATTCAGGAAGCCATGTTCAGCTCTAAAGAAGAAACTTAGCGATGAGTGAATAGAGATACCTTTTTTACCATTTTCCAAGTAATCTATATAGTATTATTGTGGTTAATTGGGCGATAATTTGATAACGTGTGCTTCGAGCCAGATTTATGTCTGTGTGTAACAACTGAGTGTTTCTATTCTAAAGGAAAGTTTCCAAATTCGATTGAAATGGTAAATAGGTTCAGTAGAAGTTGTTTGATATCATCACCATCCATTTTGCAATTGGCAAACGGAATGCATGTTATGTCTGGCTTGAGACTCAACTTAATTTACTTGCAGAATTCATTAATGTCATTTAGATTTACGCATATAGTGTGTATAACACTAGGTGTCCGAAATGTTGCAGTGATATCTTTATAGATAAAAGTATTGTTTGTTGTATTAAAACATTTGAGAAATTCTTTACAGATTGTATTGGGGTCTGTTATTCTTATTTCTGCCGAATTATAAGTTCGATTATGAATAATAAAATCTACTTTGCTGGTTGAGTTTAGGAATCGCGATTTAAATAGTCTGCTCAGTGTGTTTAGCTTATCACAACTGTTCCGTTCTCTATTTTCTGATGCTTTGAATGTGTGGTCTAGAACTAGGAATTTGTTGTCACTTCATAGTTCAAAGGAACCTTAACGAGCGATAATACCATTTTTGTTTATTGCCGCTGTAGACAATTCTTTTATTTTATTTTCCATTTTCTCAAGCCTAGTTTTCATGCGCTTTTAGGACTGCAAGTTCTGTCGATTAAACCTTCAATTGTTCAGCGGAATGTGGAAGATATAGTTGTAAAATCAGTTGATAGAAAGAATAAAGGCCAATCTTCTATTCTTATAAATATCAAAAGTATGTTCCAATCGATCTAACGGTTAGCAGTCTTGACTTCATTGGTTGATTTGCAAGTGCATGGTTGATGCAATGATAATATATTATGATCCCCATTCAAGAGGGAATGCAATATTAGTATTTTAGTTGGATCAATATTTAAAGTGAAGACTAAGTCAAGAATGTTGCCCTATCAAGTCGGTCTATCAATAAATTGTTTGTAGCCTAGCAAATCAAACGTTTTTATAAACTTTGTATGAGAGCTAAGTTTACTTTATTCGTGCCAGTTCAAATGAGGCATGTTGAAGTCACCGGCTAAACGTTTATGGCGTGCATGATGTAAAGACGATTAGATGAAAGCTTGAGTTAATGTATCTAGAATAGATGAAGTTGAACCTGGTGGGTAGTAGATGCAACCTATTAAAAGATCTATCATAAGGTTTTTCTATCCATAATAAATCCGAAATTTTCGTTAAATTCGAAGATATTATGCTATCAGCTTTAAATCTTGAATGCACATAAATAAAATAATCGCGACCTCGTTTTGTGGAACGGTTTTTTCTTAAATATTTGGTAGATAGGTATAATGAGTTTAGAATCATAGAGATCATCAAGAGTCCAGGATTCGGTTATAAGAATAATGGCTACAGGTTCAGAAGAGAGGTAAAATTCAGTATATGGATTTCAGGTATAATTGATCTAGCAAGAAAACGAGCAACACAAAGGTCCAAATTTAAAGGATTTCAGGTGAGTGCATTAGACAGTTTTCTGGGCTTGAAATTCAGTTCATATGTTTTCGAAAAAAATGTCGTATGACGATTAAATTATTGTTCCTAAATAGAGTGAGATGCCTATGGATTAAAGAGAGGTTAGGGTATATAATTATTATAAGAGGATGGATATTGTGTAATAGTCACTGGATTAAAATAGCGTTGAATATTACAAAAAGTATAGGAGAAGCTGGTGATTAGTGATACTTTTGCTTAAATTGTGGGTGGTTATACATTTGGAAACAAGAAGGAGTTTCAATATGGTTATCGAGACTTGGTGAACCTCTTATATAATAAGTTGTCTTCATAAGTTGTCAATAAGGTTGACTGATTACAGCCTCTTTAAATGTAGCAAGATATGTTAGAAGGGGTCGTGTTTGTTTGGCTTGCCAAAATACCTTTACGTGGTGCCAGAAATCTTCCCGCATCCCCGATGGACATTATCCATTAAAAATATCAGTGCTTTCGGGAATATTCATTGCCTTTTCCCGAAATGCCAGTTTTTCTGTTTTATATCAGATCACGTTCAAATAATCTGAAAGCGAATTGTAGATAATGTTACCATTATATTTAATAAACGTCAAACTACGCTGCAGAAATGACCTTTAAAACGTTTTTTGCAAATTTACGTACTACAGTCTGATTGTACAAACCATTTGGAAATTATTGATCATGATCAACATTCCTTGGATTTCCAAGAATAAAATTAATTAATTTATTCATTTATTCATTTATTTATTTATATTGAAATGTTTTTCAGTTTGCTGCACCCAACAATTTTATCCCTTGATTAAAAGAATGAAAATTACCTAAGTGCTGATAACCATCAATATTAAATTGTATCATTTACACATTCTAATATCGTCTGTAAAGAGATTTGCAATGCATGACTCCTGCAGTGGTTGACGTCGACCTTAACGACAAAAATTACTGTCATAATCATGTAACATTGTGTTTCCATTACTAGTAGCATCATGAACTCATGAATATACCTCATTCAGCTTATTCTTGTAATATGTTTTCTACTAACAGAGTTCGAGAAAAACATCATTAAAATTCGACTCAACTTCTCACCGTGTATCGACCGTGTCACGCCGTAAGCATTGTGCGCATTTGACGACTAACTTCGCGAACCGCTAGCAGCGTATTTACAACGATTGATGGATAAATATAAAGTCCCTACTGGCGTGAAAGAAGGTATCATCACTCTCATTTTCGAGGGTAGAAGCCGCAGTGATGCTGCAAATTACCGTCCAGTCAGCATTCTCTCAGTGCTATCCAGAGGGATAAAAGTGATTGTTGCCGATAAATTTATGACTTTTGTGGATAGTCCTCATATTATCGCTGAGGAATAACATGGGTTTCGTAGAAAGTATTCCTGTATATATAAATTGCTTTTATCCAGGGACCTCTGGACTGAAGTTGCTGGTGAATGTCAGGGTACAGACGTCATTCACTTGGATTTCTCTAAGGAATTTTGCTAAGTTGAATATGCGATATTTTTAAACAAGCTGCAGGAACCAGGTATTCCGACAATATCGCTGTCCTGGGTAATTGCATTCCAACATTCGCGAAACCTACGGGTGCGTGTTAGACAGACCCTTTTAGAGCTATTTCCAATACAGTGAGGAGCACCTCAGCGGACCGTTTTTGACTCACGTCTATTTTTGATGTTTATCAACGACATTGGAGGATACGGCGAATAACCATTTCACATGTTCGCGGATGATATCAAGATTTGTCGAGTCATCTACTCAACAAGCGATCAAAGTAAACATCAATTCGAACTGGATTCATTAACGCATGATCTACGATCAACCGCTTACAATTTAACAATGATAAATTCCATGTATTACGCATTCGTCTTTCTTTTGGCTCTAGCTATAATCTGGGTGGCAAGATGCTCGCTTTCACAAATCAAGAAAAAGATCTTCGCGTGATGGTACAAAATAACTTGGCTGTTATGCTCAGTTTATTAGAGCTTCAACCGTGGCAAATAGAAAATTTGGGCTTTCAACGCGTGCGTTCGAAACAATCGATTCACGTCATTTTCCGTTTCTTCCTCAGGCGCACATCAGACCGCACATGGAGTATGCTGTCTCTGTTTAGAACCCGTAATTTAAACATGACGAGCACACCTTAGAACAGCCACATAGATGTTCTACGGAGCTTGTCAAGGTGCTCAGCTTCGTCAGATACGAGGAACATTTAACAACTCTACAATTGTGTTCTACAAACAACCGTTTCATCCGATTCAATCTTATCCTTGCGTATCGAATATTGACGATAGAAAATCATGGTCATAATTTAAAGCTAGCACATGAATCTAAAGGATTTCAGGTGAGTGCATTAGACAGTTTTCTGGGCTTGAAATTCAGTTCATATGTTTTCGAAAAAATGTCGTATGACGATTACTGGATACACTCTGGTGCTCAATCCGACTAGCTAACGGTGAAGACTGTGTTTTGGGAGTAGTATATCGCCCACCGTCTGCACAGGAAACTTACAATCTGGCCCTACTGGATAAAATTCGCATGGTTACTTCCAGATACACTTGTGGATTTTTGATTATGGGTGACTTCAATTTACCGAATCTGCAGAGCAGCATCATTTACCCAGAACACTCCCTCGAGCGCGCATTCAGTGAGTTGTTTGACGATATTCCTCTTTATAACCACATTACATGTAATACCCGATACCGCGGAAACGATTTACCTTCACTCTTAGATCTCGTTCTGACAAGCAATGAACATGACATTGATAACGTTGCTTACGAAAGTCCACTGGGACAAAGTGATCACGTCGTCATCCAGTTTGACTATCTGTTTGAAGCTGTAAGAACAAATGATGCCCGTAAAAGAGTTAGGCGGATCAACACCATGGCGTTGAGTGATGCTCTGAAAAACACGTTTAACTGCCAACCGGAAACCAGCAACGTACATGAGTTTTGGATATGGCTAATATCTAATCTCAAAAGTTCAATCGAAGTGAGCTACGAATTTGTCCTCAGGAACTCAAAAAAAACTGGATTTAAATTAAGAAGCCGAACTCGTAAGTGGTTAACGGTACGAAACATTGCTTGGCGACACCATCGGCAAAACCCATCATCCGAGACCTGGGAAACATTCCGTTTACTGCGGAACAAAGTAAACAAATTTGTCATCCAAGACAAGTTGTGCTTCCAAGAAGTGATATCAAGCATGATGGAGCGAAACCCCAAAATACTATATCGTATGGTTAACGATCAAGCTAAGGTGAAACCTGGAGTAGCGTCCGTGAACACATCTGCAGCAGAAACTGCTGATGCTTTAGCCACGTTTTATTCATCGGTATTCAACCCGATACAACATGCAATAAACAGCCCAAATCCAACACTTTCAAACACGGTTGCCCTAAGTGAAATAAGTGTCACTGAGAAACGCGTCCTCCAAGGTTTATTTAATCTTAAAACCGGAAAGTCTCCTGGGGCCGACGGAATAACCCCGAAAATATTGAAGCAATTTGCGAGTTTGGTGTACAAACCACTCACTTATCTGTTCGAGCAAACACTGGCAAGTGGAGTGATTCCTACAGATTGGAAACGAGGAATAATTTCTCCAATTTACAAAGGTGGAAATCGCTCCGATGTTTCCAATTACCGACCCGTTACTCTGTTACCAGTGATTTCAAAATTACTTGAGCGACTCATTGTTGACGATCTAATGAAACACTTCGAGAATAATCAGTTGCTTTCGAGGAACCAGCATGGATTCAGACGAAATTATTCCTGTTTGTCTAATTTACTGGTAACGCTAGATGATTGGACTAAATCGGTAGATAAAGGACAAGCAATACACGCGTGCTACTTGGATATTTCAAAAGCATTCGATCGTGTTGACCATTCCCTACTACTGCAGAAGCTTGAAAGGCTTGGTATCACTGGAAAGTTGCTGAATTGGCTAAATGACTACCTAACAAATCGCACTAACCAGGTACGCGTTGATGGTGCATTATCCAAACCAATTGCAGCAACTAGCGGAGTTCCCCAAGGCTCAGTCCTTGGTCCGATCCTCTTTCTGGTTTATGTCAATGAAATACCGGAAATTGTTCGATGTAACATTTCGTTATTTGCGGACGACATAAAGATTTGGCGCAGCATTCGTAGTCCAGAAGACTGTCTGCTATTACAAAAGGATCTTGATACGCTTCACAGCTGGTCGTTGGAGAACAAACTGCCGTTTAACTTCAACAAATGCAGGATCATGAATGTGGGGAATCGAGTAGAGTTCACATATCACATAGGTTCGCATGTCCTTGAAAATTGCAGTGAAGAAAAAGATTTGGGTGTCTGGATATGCTCCAGTTTAAAAACATCACTTCAAACTAACAGTGCCTTTAAAAAAGCAACACGGGTTCTAAATCTACTCAAACGTGTATTTGGGAAATTTTCGCCCAAGATATTCCCAAGGATCATGAATACATACTTGAGACCAGTCATGGAATACGGTGTGCAGTCATGGTCTCCGTGGCTCAAAGGGATGTGGAACTTATGCAGCGAATCTATCACCGCTCAACGAAACTAGTTCTCAGCATCCGAAACAAACCATATAAAGAAAGGATAGCTCAACTGAATCTGTTCGATTTTCCCTATCGACGAATCAGAGGAGACCTTATCTTACTTTACAAAACTTTTCATACCCCGAACCATCCCTTACAGGATTTATTCACGCGAAGGGATACGAGGAATTATCGGACCCATGAATATGTGCTGGTCGTACCCCATTCCCGCCTGAACTGTAGAAGGTATTTTTACTCTGTCCGTGTCTGTTTTACTTGGAACAGTTTACCTTCAACCGTTGCTCACGCCACTAGCTTGCATGACTTTAAAACGAAATTAGACGAATTTTATTGCATTATTCGTTTCCAGAACACTTATATACTGTTTAATCTATGTTCTTATATTGTTTATACACTTAAATGTCAATTTTTACCATCCTATGGTTGTTGTTAAGCTTGTTGCTTTTTAGACCATTAAAAACCTTGAATTACCTTGAATTACCGGTTTCTGGCTGTTTGCCGTCGTCAGGTGGAGACAGTAAGATCGGGTTCAGTGAACCTTGAAACAGTGGTAAACAAAGTTATGCTTGTAGGCCACTGTTGCATAGGGTTCGTACAACGAACCACGATTCAAATTGAAAGTAATTCAAAGTAATTC
Source organism: Atriophallophorus winterbourni (assembly GCA_013407085.1). NCBI lineage: Eukaryota > Metazoa > Platyhelminthes > Trematoda > Plagiorchiida > Microphallidae > Atriophallophorus > Atriophallophorus winterbourni. The sequence continues at coordinate 43,377 of JACCGJ010004696.1, forward strand.
AAAGTTTTAATGGTCCAGAAAGCAAATACTTTACAGTAACCACAGATTAAAAATATAGGGAATTCATAAAAACAACACAAATGTTTTATACATATGGAAAGTCAGCAAGTGTATTCAGGTGCAAGATTGGGCTTGGTCAACATATACTTGTCAAGTTCGACAATTTGATCTGGAGTGTGGAATAATTAACTTGTAGCCATGCGATCTGCTACCACGTGCTTCTTGCCGATGAAACAGGTGTTCAAGTGGGTGATCCACTGTATGCAGAATGTTGAAAAGCAGGATCAAGTCACCCCTGAGACGACGGTACGAAAAGTCAAAGAGGTTTAGTGTTGCAATCCGCTCCTCGTATGGTCTGTTGTATAGCCCGGTCACCAGTTTTGTAGCGCGTTGGTATACCCGTTGCAGCAAGGTCATGTCCTTTTGTAAACATGGGAACCATGCTTGAACAGCATACTCCATTGTTGGTCTGATATAGGTGTTAATTATACGTGGGAGTATCTGCTTTGAGAAACGACCAAAGATCCTTCTGAGCAATGCTAAGATTTGGCAGGACTTTTTTTATACAACAGAACAGTGCCGTGAAGACTTCAGGTTTCTGCTAATCCACACGCCCAGGTCTTTCTCTTCAGTAACCCATGAAAGTTGCTGAGATCCCAGAGAGTATGAGAATTCGAATGATTTACCGACGTTCAACATTTTACATTTTTGGATGTTGAATGGTAAGCAGTTCCGCAAGGACCAATTATGAAGTGCTTCGAGATCTTTTTGCAGAATTTCGCAATCTTCTATGGTGCGTATGCTAGTCCAGACTTTGATGTCCTCCGCAAATAAAATGATTTTTCTGCGTACGATTTCAGGTATATCATTCGCGTACACGAGGAAGAGTATTGGCAAGACTGAGCCTTGAGGTACGCCACTTTTAACTTCTAATGGGCTGGATAGTGCCCCATCAACTCTAACCCTTATAACTGACACATACAGAATCACAAAGTGATAATTGGCCAAGCACTCAAGGCGCTTATGGATGACCAAATTAATGTGTTGCTCACATCCCCATCCCATATACACCACTACCGGTTCCTGGCTGTTTGCCGTCGCCAGGTGGAGACAGTAAGATCGGGTTCATCTGATCCCTGAAAAATGGCAACAAAGTTTACTTGTTATTCCACTGTAACATAGGGTTCGTACAAGAGGGCAAATTTTCAAGATAAATATATGAAACAAGCCAACTCAACCACGTAAACAAGTAGAACTGGCTCATGTTTCTGAGTATTGCTAATACAAGCGATGTATCGATTATTAAATTATTTGGCTAAATGACCAATATGATGTTTTCGCCCTCATGTTTTATTTCAGTTTGAAGTCTGATGGATGGTCACAAGTGCGTCTTTTACTCCAATATCTCGACAGAATCAAACACACGAATAGCACGATGCAAGCCTCTGATGTTTAGGTTAATTTCATTGTATATGGAGTATTCCTGAAATTATTATTAAATCCGATATTTCGTCCACAAGATTTCAGAAACCTAAAAGTTATAATCGGGTATGGAAATTCAGCTTGTGTACTGATGTGCGAGTTCGTTCTTGGTTTGCATATTCTTGACAAGTTCAGCCCTGATCAACAAATGATTAGGGAGGCAGAAAGTTCCAGACAAAACTAACTCGGACAGCAGAGAAGAACCTTTGCCAATTTGATGTACAATGTGGTTAACATATAGCCGTGAATTCTGATACCACGTGCTTCTTGCCGAATGAGTACGTTTTGAATTTGGTGATTCGCTGTATACAGAATGTTAAACAGGAGGATTGAATCACTCCTGACACGGCGGTACGAAAAGTCAAATAGATTCCGAGTTGCAATCCTCTCCTCGTATGGCCTGTTTATTGCGTGGTGGTATAAATGTTGCAGCAATACCGTCCTTCGTTAGCCATGGAAACCATAATTGAAGTGTGTTAACCCTGCAGTACGTGATCCAACATAAGCTTGTCAGATTATCTTTGGATTTCCTGGTTAATTGTCTAAATATTCCTGTGTGATTGAAAGAGAATCTCCTTCACATTGCAATCAAAACAACCAAAACTCTGTTCCGAGTTATCTCGAAAGCACACTTGTTTATTTCTTTTTTAGGGTCTCAAGGGCCACTGAATCCTGGATAAAATTAGACAGACAAGAATCGTCATTCATGCGGGAGTGAGGAGTTAACCAGTATGTGATATTGCATGATGAATTGTCCCGTCGTCAAATTGTTATGATGGACGCGGATGTTGTAGCAGAAGAACAGCGTGCGTTTTATCAATCACAGCGTTGTTCATATCCCAACAGTCAGGAAAACAGAACAAGGCCGCAATGGAACGTTGAGCGCAAGTCCAAGTGCCCAGTGAGTTCATTTGGCCGCGGACATGGCTTGTATTTATATGACAACAATCAAGTGAATGTGTGAGGGTACAGAATAATCGTGATAAAGTGCAGAGTGAGACTGATAGAAATACGTTGTCATGGTCAAGTGAGACAATTTGAATGTAGTGAGAATGAGGGTATGTTGCCGAGGTACCCAAAAGGAATGTAAAGGCTTCACTGCTCATGTTAGCGATCCTTCGAATTCCGTAGATCCTGAATCCCGGTTTATTTAAAATGTTTCTAGCGGTTATTGGACAATTCCTCACAGTAAGCTTTCAAAATGGACCATTACATGATTATGAGTTACTTTATTTCATGAACATTAAGTGTGAAGCTGTGCTTTTTGTCACTATAAAATTCTTGAATTACGTATATGGGGCTAAAATTGATGCAATGCTGCGTTTTAAGATTGTCGCATGTCTTGTATAGATATTAGCTGCCATCAAATGGAAGGGCTGAGGTTTTAACAGTGTGAATCTGAAGGAAGATTGAATGATATTTGTGGAAATAGATGGAATTGATCTAAATGTTGGAGAGTTAAAACAGCTGCATGTATATCGCGAAAAATACTATAAAAAGGACGAAAACCTTTCGATTTAATGGGGTTATATCCGACGAGTAAGATTACCTAGAACATGTCAGTTGTGTGGGCATAAAATCAACCTTCATTCAAATGAATACTCTTATGTGTTTATCGAGAATTGTTAGCAATTTTTGTCCGAATTTACATCGGTGGTTTGGTAATAAATTATTTTGATTAACGTGCAGACAAATAATAATTGCAACAAACGGCAAACAATGGGGAGTTCATTAAAATGAGACAGACATCCCGTTTTTTTGTTTGCTGGGTACGCATTAAAAATTCTGATTGGCGTGTGAATATCTTCCGGGAATGCCCTACTCAGTCGGGAAAGAGCGATGGTAATTATTCACGGCACGAGCAGTCATATCAATCACTCGTATGGAAACAATGCATGAGTGAATGCGTGGGCTTCCGGTCTGAAACAAATCTGTGAAAATACCATCATTTTCACGTGCGGGTTAATTAGTTGTGGATACGTTTGAACGAACCTTCAAGCGAGTGTGTTTAAATAAGTTGTGCTTGTATGCCACTGTTGGATAAGGTTGGTGCGATCAAACTGCCCAAGCACGTGCCAACATACATGTAGAGGGGGTTAAACCCATGGCCATGAACAAAGAAAAAACCGGTCATGGGATGTGATGGAAATGCAGGCAACAGAGGATCTGTGTTCATGATCTTATCTACGTGTGGGCACATGTAATTGAAGAGGTTGGTCGTGCCAAACTTAACCAACAGTGGCTTACAATGTATGTATGTGTGAAAGCACAAGTCTGATCCAGGCAAAGTGCCGCACAGTTAGAGACTGTACGTGAGCTAAGATACTGTCAGGTTGCCCAGGCCTAGACAGATATGATAAAGGAAACAGAGAATAGAGACGGTAGTGAGACTCCAGCGTGTTTCAGCATGCAGCTCACTATCAGTGACCAAT
>JACCGJ010004697.1:0-29614 GCA_013407085.1 Atriophallophorus winterbourni
TTGTGATGATTGTTTGAATAATAATCAATACTGATCAATAATTCCGTAATTCAAATTCTTGTTGTTAAAGCTACATTATTCAATACATAATGTAATTCGAGTGAGCGTCGTTTGTTCTCACTTACATTCTTGGGTTGGTTATTCAATTCAATTCAATTCAATTATCACAGACACGTTGGCGGATGTCACGTCTTTGTTAGTCGCCAACTGTATTCGCCTTATTGACCGAGCTTACGGTGGTTGCCTGATCTCGATGATCATTTCCGCCATTGGCGCTATTCGTTTTATACCAATCATGTCCACAAAGTTAGCTAATATTTGTTGATCAAGTACTGGAAAACGTTGCAGTAAAAGCTGTTTCAAGAAGCGCTCATCGATTGTTGTGCCGCTGACCAATGGTAGCATGATTCTGAGAATTTAAGACGAAGTTTGATCCCCCAGCTCTTCGTATGTTGAAAGCCGCAGAATACGAAGTCGTTCGGACTTCGTGAGTCGCGTCATCAAGGCTGTTTTCAGTTCCTTGGCGTTTGGATTAGTGGACTCTTAAGAATAGCATACAATGCGAAGCAGTTTACAACCTTAATCCAACCGAATATTTTTCCATCATACCGAGACAATACATGATATTGCTTCTAACTACAAAACTGTCAATCATCCAAGCGCATCAATTTATTTTGTATATATATTTTCGGCTTTATACAAATATCCTGCCCACAACTGCCATTTCGCTACATCCAAACCTGGAAAAAGCCTCAGGTCGCAATCTTGAGGAATACTCTGGTTCAGGATGTAGAAAAGTCAAGATCAGAGCGACACATGTGTATTCACTACACGTCAACAAACATATGAATCATCATGGGAATTACAATAAAGAGATAGACACACTGACAGATACTGCATTCTGATTGGACAATGAGTATTCATGCTGACAGCCACTCCACATCCTTCCGTTTTTCAAACGATCGGCTCATCGACATCTTGCGCGTGACAATTGAATTTATATCGTTCACTTGACCGAGGCAAAGTTCTTCGAGCTTCGCGAAGATTGTTCCCCAGTCATCTGCGTCTTCGTTCTCAACAAAAGTGAAACACTGTGTAAACTCCGTCGCCTGTTCACCAAGCGCATGCCTCAGCGTCACAATTTGATACACTTTATCGGTATTCGTCAGATTCGCCAACGTCCGAAAGTCGCTGAAGTGTTGCTTCCACAGTTTCCATCTCTCGTTCACTTGACCGAGGCAATGTTCTTCGAGCTTCGCGAAGATAGTTTCCCAGTCATCTGCGTTTTCGTTCTTATCAAAGGTGAAACACTGTATGAAATTCGTCGCCTGTTCACCAAGCGCATTCCTCAGCGTCACCATTTGATACGCTTTGTCGGTATTCGTCAGATTCGCCAACGTCCGAATGTCTCTAAACTGTTCCTTCCACCGTTTCCATCTCTCTGCCAATCCTTCATCGCCTTCCATTGAGTGTTGCCGGTGGTCGAACATTAAAGCCGCTAAAAAGGGCGTTCTCAGTTCTATCCGACGTTTTCTCATCGATCACCCTCGTCACCATGTAGAAAAGTCAAGATCAGAGCGACACATGTGTATCCACTACACGTCAACAAACATATGAATCATCATGGGAATTACAATAAAGAGATAGACACACTGACAGATACTGCATTCTGATTGGACAATAAGTAATTATGCTGACAGCCACTCCACACAGGAATTCCGTGAGGAGTTCGGAGGTTGTATTTAAATTTCTGAAGTGGTAAGGCAAAGGCCAGTTCTCCATATTCAACTGACGTGGTCTACATATTGTACCGGGTAACCCGAAACTACATTTACAACTTTAGCCCATGTAATTCACGCCCACCTGGAAATTGCGTCTTGCTTCACACCTGAAGTCTACCATTACAGTTCTAATTGTTTTAACCCACGAAGTCCGCAACAGAGAAAAAAGCCGATTAAACAAACGCACTGATTGTGGACGAAACAAATGCCAATTTTTTGTACGCAGATTTAGTAACCACAATACTAAAAAGAAACGAGTTACTTGTTATCTAGATCTGATATGTCTACCGATCTTTTATCAAAAGGGTACGTTTTAAGTCCTATCCTGAATCAAATAATAGCATATTCTTCCACTGCGAATGACTTTGCACATCTTTTACTCCTTTGGAGTTTGATCTCGCTCAGACAGGTAAAAATCATTTTCGTCCTTCTTCTTTGCGCTTTCTGATTTTGTATCGTGTGGAGAGCAGTGTTTTGAATATCACCCGATAGCTCAAGATAATCATTCTTTGCTTCTGAAATTCGCGCATCCACGTTATGACATACATTAGCGTGCATCGCACGACGGCTAGGAGCATTCTTTAAAGGAAATTTCATGCTTGCAAGCAAAGATGCTACAATTAATTTCCCGCCCTTAGATAATTTATATCAGATTTATCAGTTAGCAACGTCTAAAGCCATCGCTACAGGTTGAAAAAATTAACACATAAATGAATCGGCCGCAGTTAATTGATCAGACGACCTTAGCCAGACAACCTCAACAGCTATCGGATGTCTAGACCTACGAAAACTACGTGTCAAATTTGCAGAAAGGGGGTAAGTGTGAAATCGAAAGTAGTCATGTGTTATATGTGCTCTACTAAGATACACACTAATTGCGATAAACTTTTGACTAACGAGGCAGTAGTCGTTATTAATAATCCGGAAATTCCTAGTGTATGTTATGTATGCAGTGTCTGTAGATCAAAGTCGTTAAACGGCACCGGGACCAATGCATCACAATCAGGAGACCTGGAAAATCGCGTCAAATACTTAGAGAACATTTCCCAAAAATTTGAGGAATCATTGAAGTCGATAGTAAATGCCCACAATAACTCATTAAAAAGTGAAATCAACCCGAACCCAACGCTACATCCCGTAACTCCACAAGTTACTCCGTTACTTAAGGAGAATTTGCGGGAAGCTAAACAGCTGAGTAATGCTAACGCAAGCTGCGAATCAGATGTTAATCAGATTAGAAAGTCGAAGGGGCGTGTACTGACTGTCCACCATCAGAATTCCTCTACTTCAAAAACTAATGATGAAATGAAAAGAACTTTGATGAATCTCAGTGTAATTTGCACTAATGTGCCGGAGACATCAGGGACACTTTTCTCGAGTAGAAGAACTCACGACATTGAACAATGGTACCAGCTGTGTTCAATGATGGATATGAGCTCGATACTGCCAGATTCAATAACCCGCCTAAGTCGGCACCCCAATTCTCCTCATCTCGATGAACCACGTTTACTGAGAATAACTTTCAAAAGCCAAAAAGAGATGGAAGACGTTCTGTTAAACTCTTATTTGCTACGTACAGACTAAATGTCGCATACATGCAGATATTCCGTGGTGGGAGAGGAAAGGTAATTTGAACAATGGGAAAAAATGTGACCAACGCAGTATTGTTCTTCTTGGTGTTCCCGAACACACTGACACTGCTTCAGGAAGTGAAATACAGCACCACGATTACAAACAGTGGCTCTATGTTGCCAACAGCATCGGGGCTCACGAGTCAGTTGTGGTGGACACTTTTAGAATACCTCGTTCACCAAACTATAAAGGTGACGGGCCAAAACCTCTGAAAGTAACACTTTTAACGAAATGTATGATGGAATCAGTTAGGGCTAACTGGAAAGCAAACTATAAGAATCTCCCGAAGGATGTCAGAATGAGTGATCACAGACTTTCTACACCTTCTAATGAACCACGCCTTCCACAATCAGACGAGACTCCGATTAGAAACACTGTGGCAATCCCAAAAAACGACCGATGTCCGACTCTCGAAGGGTCGGACTAATAGACGAGCTTTCAGCCCCATCACTTTATACGAAAACCACAATTAATTGCCTATATACAAACGCACAATGCCTGTTAAACAAACTAACTGAACTGAAGGACCTCTGCAATCAGCACTCACTCGACATCATAGCAATAACTGAGACATGGTTCCAACCTCACGTGAGCGATCGCGAGCTCTCTATTCCAAACATGACCTTGTTTCGGACAGACCGCTTAAGAACAGGTGGTGGAGTAGCTGTTTACCACCATGACCGTTTATATTGTACGGCAGTTACAGATACTGAACTCGATCTGGAAGACAGTTTATGGTGCAACTTAAAGCTCGAATCAGGCGACAGTTGCATCGTTGGTGTAGTTTACCGTTCGCCATCATCATTGGATGCGTATAACGAAAACCTCTTGAAAGCAATGCAGTACGCCGGAAAACAGCGCAATTCGCAATTGCTGATTATGGGAGACTTCAATCTGCCTCAACTATATAACCGAGTAGATCACCCACCCCTATCCCTAGACTACAAATTTCGAGAACTGTTTGATTACATCCCCTTGTATAATCATGTTTTCGATTATACACGACAACGAAATTTGCAACAGACTTCTGTTCTAGACCTAGTCTTAACGTCCGAAGCCACAGCCGTTGAAGATGTTCAGTATCACCCTCCGCTGGGTCGAAGCGACCACCTCGTTCTGCTATTTCAATACGTGTGCAACGCCAGTAGAATTGTAAAGCAAACAAAACAAAATAGAAAAGTGGATTACATTGGTTTGATGAAAACAATGGTAGCTTTTGATGAACATAATATAAATTTCAGTGATCCGGACTCGCATTGCACAACCCTGACAGATTACATAATCAACATGATACATTTCAATTCTAAAAATGTCCCGAAACATAGTAGCAAAGAACCACAATTCAGAATTCGCAGTAGGACAAGAAAATGTTTGACAAAGCGAAATTTGGCATGGGCTATTCACAGGGTCTCCAGAACTGATTCGACGTGGGCAAACTTTCGCGAATTGCGGAATCAGGTCACAAATCTCATCCGAGAGGACAAAAAATATCACCAGCTTCAGCTGGCGGTAAGAATGCAGCGGAATCCCAAACTGCTTTATCGAACTGTTAACAACACTACGAAGCTGAAACCCGGTGTTTTTCCGATAATGACAGATAACGGACTAACTGATTCTGTGCTGGAAACCCCTAACGCTCTAGCCAGTTTTTATTCACGAGTTTTCACCCACAAGGATAAATTACAACCATCAGAATTGTCAGCAACAATTGTGCCGGAGACGATATGTGATATATGCATCAGTTCGGAAACAGTGCATCACCACCTAAGCAAGTTGAATATCAACAAGTCCCCGTGAGCTGACGGAATCACACCTGCAATACTAAAGTTATGCGGCAGTCAACTGTGCGAACCACTTTGTGATTTATTTAATCACTCCTTGAGGGAGGGTGTTGTACCTAATGACTGGAAGAGAGGAATCATAACACCCATCTACAAAGGTGTAACTCGTTCTGACCCAGCAAATTACCGCCCTGTTACACTCCTTCCAGTGATCTCAAAATTATGGAGCGAATTGTGTGCGAAAGAATTGTGAGTCATCTCGAAGCCTATAACTTGTTGTCCAGAGAGCAACATGGATTTAGGAAGTCTCGTTCTTGCTTGACTAACCTACTGGAGACACTGGATGACTGGACGCAGGCAGTGGATAATGGTGGTTGCGTGCATGCGTGTTACTTGGACATATCAAAGGCGTTTGATCGCGTGGACCATTCTATACTGCTGCGCAAGTTGTACGATGTTGGTATTAATGGGTGCCTTCTTGTCTGGCTGAGAAATTACCTTCTTGATCGCAAAGCAACTGTACGTATCGATGGTGTGATGTCTGGGGAAATCGAGGCCACTAGCGGTGTCCCACAAGGTTCGGTACTTGGTCCGGTTCTCATTTTGGTCTACATCAACGACCTTCCGAAACTTGTCACAGCCAAAATGGTTCTCTTTGCGGATGATGTTAAAATTTGGATGCGAATCAAGTCAAGCGTGGACTGTTTGCGCTTTCAAAGCGATTTGGATCTATTGAACAGCTGGTCGGAGAGAAATAAACTTCCATTCAACTTCCGAAAGTGTAAAATGTTGCAAATAGGCAAAGATTTTCCATTCTCATACAACCTTGGACCAAATCAACTGGAATGGACAACCAAAGAAAAAGACCTCGGCATATGGATTAGTGTAAGTCTGAAGTTTAGCATGCAATGCGAAGCAGTGTACAATCGAGCTAGCCGCATGCTAGGTATGCTTCGGCGGATTTTCGGACATTTTTTCCGGGAATCATTCTCCATGCTCATAAATACGTATATTAACCCGGTGATGGATTACTCAGTGCAAGCTTGGGCACCGTGGCTACAAAAGGACATCAAGCTGCTCGAGAGGATCTATCACAGAGCAACTAAAGTGGTTGGCTGCCTCCGCAACCTACCATATGAGAATCGACTTGAGCAGATTAATTTGGATACAGTGCTTCGCAAAGGGGTTCGATTCGATCTAATACTAACCTACAAAATAATGAACTCCAAGGCGCACCCTCTGAGGCACCTATTTCGCCTCCGGTCAAGCCTGTAGAAAAGTCAAGATCAGAGCGACAGATGTGTATTCACTACACGTCAACAAAGATATGAATCATCATGGGAATTACAATACAGAGATAGACACACTGGCAGCTACTGCATTCTGATTGGACAATGAGTATTCATGCTGACAGCCACTCCACATCCTTCCGTTTTTCAAATGAACTTACGTACTGTGCGGTTGCGCAAATTTATTTCGTTTGGAGGCTCTGGATCTCTTTCACAGGTCTCGTCTGAATCAATGGGTTCTTGCTTTCTTAAATGTACTCTATTTCTTTTCACAGTTCCGTGTTGCGTATTCACCTCGTAAGATCTTTCACCCGTACGACCACGGACAGTTCCAAGATCCCATTTCTCAGCTCCCATGCCGAAGGGTTGTATCCAAACCGTATCTCCATCAGACAATTCGGGTAGCTCACGTGCACCCTCATCATATACCTGTTTTTCGCGCTCCATGCGCCGTTTTAATTGCTGATTGATGACGTCCCATGAAACGTCATGTCTGGACAGACGGTTGGTAACAATAGGTATCCTCGTCCTTGTGCGTCTACCCATGAGTCTTTGAGCTGGGCTTAATTCTATATCGGTGGATGGAGTATTTCTATGTTCCAGAAGCGCTAGATACTTATCTTCTTTAGCCTCCAGGCATTTTTTTCATTATTTTTTTCGCTTCTTTCACTGCCGATTCTGCTTTACCATTGGATTGGCTATGGTAAGGGCTGGACATTTCGTGTTTGAAACGCCATTTTTCTGCGAAGTCAGCAAACTGCTTTGCCGAAAATTGTGGACCTCCATCGGATCTGACACTTTCTGGGATACCATACCTCGCAAATTGACCTTTCATTTTCGTCACGATTTCTTCAGCTGATGTGGTACTCAGTTTCTCTATTTCGAAAAAATCGCTGAAATAATCCACTAAAAGTAAATAATCTTTTGTCGCATGTGAAAACAGGTCAGCTGCAATATGTTGCCAAGGGCGCTCTGGTATTTTGCGACAAACCATTGGTTCTTTTATTTGGCGGTTCCCGAACTTGTTACATATTGGGCACTTGGAGACGAAATCCTTCACTTGGCAACTGACACCTGGCCAATATACCGTATCCTTGGCTCTTCTAGTGCAACCGTTGATCCCCAAATGAGATCGATGTAACTCCTGCAACATCACCTTTCGGGCTGAACGTGGGATAACCAGTCGCTCGCCCCGGAAGATCAACCCATCCTCAGTTGATAATTCATCTCGGATTTTGTAATAAGGTCGAATGAGTTCGTCAACCATCGCGATACTATCTGGCCAGCCACTGATTATCTGTTCCTCGAGCTTCTTCATTTCGTCATCCTCAGCCATAGTTTGTCGGATTCGTGGCAACCTGATATCGCTTTCTGCAAGCGTAAAGTGTACTTCTACCAGGTCCAGGTTAGCAGCGGCTATGGATTTCAATGGAGCTCTAGATAGTGTGTCCGCAAGGACCATGGTTTTACCCGGCTTGTAAATGATTTCGAAATCGTATTTCTGCAGTCGGACTAGCATGGACTGTAGCCGACGCGGTGCTTTGTCGAGTGGTTTTTTTACTATTGTGGTCAAAGGCTTATGATCTGTTTGTACTATAGTCTTTCGGCCAAATGTGTAATCATTGAATTTTTCTATCGCGAATACGACTGCCAGCAGTTCTTTCTCAATCTGTGCATAGCGAGTTTCTGCATCGCTCATCGTTCGACTTCGAAAATCTATAGGTTGGTCGTTTTGCATAAGTACGGCACCGATACCGTTTTGGCTACTGTCACATTGTATCACTAATTCCAATCGGGGGTCGTAATATCGTAAAACAGGTGCATTGGATATGAGTCTTTTAACTTCTTCCCAGGCATGTATTTGTTGTGTCCCCCAGACCCAAGTTGTATCTTTATGTGTCAGCCGCCTGATCGGTTCCATTATCTGTGATAAGCAAGGCAAAAAACGGCTAAGATAGTTCACCATACCGTTAAAACGAGCTATACTCTTGACATCTGTAGGAGGAGGCATGTGTTTAATGGCCTCCACTTTTGCAGGATCTGGCTTGATACCGTCACTTGATAGGACATGACCATGAAATGTTACCTCATTTGTGCAATATTCAATTTTCGCTTTCTTGAGTTTAATGCCCAGTTCGAGGCATCGTTGAAGAAGTTTGTCTAGGTTCTGATCGTGTTCTGCCTTTGTTCGACCGTAGACTAAAACATCATCTGCTATGCAAATTACACCTGTAAGGTTTTCTATGGCCTGTAGCAGCCGTTTTTGAAATATCTCGCTAGAAACTTTCAGTCCGAATGGTAAACGAAGCCAACGAAACCTTCCAAAGGGGGTTCCGAATGTCGTCAAAAAACTGGATTTATCGTCCAAACACACGTGCCAAAATGCTGAAGACAGATCCACTTTCGTGAAATATCGAGCACCAGACAATCTCGGCAAAGTATCTTCTAACAACGGAAGTCTGAAATACTCTCGCTTGAGGGCCATGTTCAAAGCTTTCGGGTCGATACATATTCTCATTTCACCTGACTTCTTTGTTACGACGGTAACCTGGCTGACCCATTCAGTAGGTTCTTCTACTCTCCTGATGACCCCAACGAGCTGTAGTCTTTTCAATTCTAACTCAAATCTGTCCTTCACTGCAAAGGGTAAACGACGTATTGGTAAGGCGACCGGTGTTACATTCGGATCAATTGACAACTTACAAAGTCCGGGCAACTTCCCCAATTTATCATCAAAAACACTCTGATACTTTTGATAAATGTCTGTTATGTCCGAATTAATATTATTGATACAATTAAAAGTAATCAGTCCCAGGTTTTCGATCGCCTCAACTCCGAGTAGCGGTAAAAAATTTTCATCAACAACGTACATTATATGTTCTATATGCTTACCGCTCATTGGATTGCTCAGAGTCGCCGTAAATTTCCCCATTGGCTTGACAGTCGTGCCGTTCCACATTCGCAAAACGATTCTCGTGTCAGATAGGGGCTCATTTTGTACATAGGCACGTGGAATGAGATTAACGGAGGCACCTGAATCCATTTGGAAACGAACCTTCTTGCCGTTCACCTCGATTTCGGAAGACCGGATGTGATTTACTTGTTCCTCACCGTGAACGACACTGACATTCGAAAATGAGCGCTGCGTATTTGTCGTCCCAGAAAATCGACAGCAAATCGCGAAATGGTTTGCTTTACCACATCGAGTACAAACTTTCTTCCACGCAGGACATAGTTCCTTCTTAAATTCATGTTTCCTGCCGCAAAAACTGCACATTTTTTTCGACCGGATTGTTTTCTCTACATGAATTCTGTTGATGTCTTCGCAAGAATGAGTTCCGAGGGCTTCTGTCTTTTTCTCGGCCGCCTCCTCACTCTTGCAGATATTTATACATTGCCTCAACGTAAGGTTGCTTTCTTTTAATAATCGCTTCGTGAGACTTCTGTTTTGTGCTCCGATAATCAAACGATCCTTGATTAAATTATCTTTCATGCATTTACAGAAGTTGCATGTCTCAGCCATTAATTTCAATGCTCGGATGAAATGTTCGATCGGCTCATCGGCACCTTGGACGCGACAATTGAATTTATATCTTTCAAATGTATCGTTCACTTGACCGAGGCAGTGTTCATCGAGCTTCGCGATGATTGTTTCCCAGTCATCTGCATCTTCGTTCTCATCAAATGTGAAACACTGTATGAACTTCGTCGCCTGATCGCCAAGCGCATTCCTCAGCGTCGCCATTTGATACTCTTTATCGGTTTTCGTCAGGTTCGCCAACGTCCGAAAATCGTTAAACTGTTGCTTCCACAGTTTCCATCTCTCTGCCAATCCGTCATCATCTTCCATCCTGAGTGGTGCTGGTGGTCGAACATTAAAGCCGCTATATCGGGCGTTGTCAGTTCTATCCGACGTTTTCTCGTCGTTCATCCTCGTCACCATGTAGAAAAGTCAAGATCAGAGCGACAGATGTGTATTCACTACACGTCAACAAACATATGCATCATCATGGGAATTACAATAAAGAGACAGACACACTGACAGCTACTGCATTCTGATTGGACAATGAGTATTCATGCTGACAGCCACTCCACAAGCCATGCCACACGTACTCACCCATTTGCATTTGATATTCCACATTCCCACCGGAACTTGCCGTCGGTTCTTCTATTCGGCGCGCGTTTGTTTCTTATGGAACTACCTACCGTCAGAAGTTGTCCAATCATCTAGTGAAAGGATTTTCAGGAACAAATTGGAAATATTTATGCGTAATCATTCCACCCTACATCCCGTTTATATAACATGATCTTTTTCCAAACGAATAATTTTTTTCATCATACAGCGACAATACATGACATTTTTGTAACTACAAAACTGTCGATCTTCCTAATTACTCAATTTATCAGTAATATATATTTATTGTCCTTATACAATATCCTGTGGTGTTGTACAGCTACGAGCTTTCTTAAGCCATAAATTCTTGAATCTTGAATCTTGAATCTTGAACTCCAGGCGGTGTATCAGAGTATTTGAGTTTTATTGGAGTATCATTATCAGGGTATTTGTTTATCAGTAGAATATTATTATTTTACCAGAAATTAAGCAAAACGTTGTTGATAGCAATTGTCTATTCGCCAAGCACACTAGCAACAGGTGCATGCTCTTTGCTGTCAGTGGGATGCAACCAGTAACGTTCTTCTCAAAATACCCGCAAAGCAAAAGTATAGCAAGTTTGGGCGCGAACAGCTGGCGACGTAGCCGAGTATTAAAAACTTTCGTCACTTTAAAAAAATAATTTTAGTTAACCTTGCAATGACTCGGAGTGTAATTATGTAAAATCCTTAAAAAATTGAACAATCAAAAGACCAAGACACAAAATTGTCTCAATAAACATCGAATTCATCATTCAACAAATCCTTATCACTGACGTGTTAAATAAAAATATATTGCGATTGTAACCAAAACTGTGTATTGATCAAGCGGAATTAGCAAAGATGAAAGCGGAAAGGTTTTAATTTAAAATAAAATGAAATTAAGCTTATGGATGCTGATTCTTGCAAGCGAAATTATGAATTATCAATATCGACGTTGTAACGGATATTGTACGTGAGCATTAGGGGCATCACGTGTTCGTTATTTCTATCGACACGGGCTGTGTCGGGAAGTGCGTGAGATTGTGAGTTGATTTCGCCAAGTTCTGATTGCAATCATTAGGCGTTCTCTAAACAAGAATATCAAAATCACAATAACGATGACAAGCACTCCCGCTATACAGATAGCTGCGATGGGACCTGCTCCAAGTCCATGTGAAGGTATGTCTACTGTCCGCGCTTCTGATTCAGCTCCAGTTGATCCGTCGATATGTAAATTCAAGTACAATTCATAAGAAATACCTGGAAAAGAATTTTGCCAATTTTAATATCATCCTCATCTCAATGTTATTCAAATTGTTACTTAGCATATATTTACTGAATTGCATCACCCGATGATGGAAAACTGCAAGAAACCGGATGTGCGGTTTAAGTGTAAGGTGCATTAAGACAAGAGCACATATATTTTGTTTTAGGCGCCTTGCGCGCTTGACTTGGAATCAATCTTTGTACTGCGCTTGGTCTGTTTTTGCACCACAATGAATTGATTATTCAATCTCTCACATTTTTTCATTCAGTTAAAATTACCACGAGGTCACTATATTCAATAGTTGAATACTGTTGTATGGTAGTCAGCAGCTGCGCTCAATAAGCCAGTTGCTTTTTAGTTCTGAATGGTATTTTGCGTTTTAATTCAGATTGAGTTGGACATAATTTTTACATTGCAACAAGAATAACATATATGGTGAATCAACAGTAAGAGCTGTAGGACGAATATGATCAACGATTCTAGTTAACGCATATTAGTTACAGTGGTTGAGAATCCTTACTATGGGTTTAATTGATAAGATGTTAGATCCAAAATTCCTATCCTTGTATTTGGTGTAGTAAATCTGCGCGTTGAATTAAACATTTTAAAGTACGATCTGTGAAAGTAAAACTTTGTTGGCCAAGATTGAAGTTCAGAATAAAAATATATTAATTAGAACCCCGATCCTTGATTAATCCAGCCACTTAGCAATGATTGAAATCAGTGTGGAGTCCAATCAAGTAGAAAACTGTCTGGGATATCGCGGCTTGATTTCAGTGCAGGATCAATTGAGCCCAACTTCTATGTGGATTGTGACCAATGTGAAAAAATTTAAATGTTAATAATAGTAATGCTCAAAGTTAACTTGATTTGAATTTGTTTTTTAAAGTGTCATTATCTCTTGCAGAGATCTGTGCCTAATCCGCCTTGCTGATTGCATGGCTGTCGGACTTCGCGATTTCTGTTTACCGAGAGCAAGTGATGCATATCTTGTTTAAAGCTATGCCATAGTACTTTCAGGTTCCAAGTTCATGTTCACATTTACAGCTGAAACTGAGTTTTGATTAGAAACTGTTAATTTTCTAATTGTATGTATGTTTCGCTGGAGGCCAGTAATATGTTTACACTAAGCCAAACGTTTAACTTGATACACTAAGTACATTTGGGAGAGCAATGCAGAAGTAACCTTACCACGAGTTGTGCCAAGCCGAACCAAGACTGTTGCAATGCATTTACATATCCAATGTAAAGATGTGTCTTTTTACACTTTTTAACTTTGTTATGCTTAAATATTTACTGATGCAAACGTAATTTGTGATATACAAGCGCTTCATCTATTATAATAATTATGAAAAACGTCAGAGTGTACGCCATTTCACATTGAACACGCACCATGTTTCACATCATCCAGTTTGATACAACGCGTATTGCAAGGAATTTCCTTAACCTTCTTCTCTCGACTGTCACGAGGATAATAGACGACGTTGTAGAAGCCCGAGCATTTACCGTCTGTGACCTTTATCAATTCGTAAACATTTTCAGGTCCGAGGCAAATATCCACGTGTCCCAGCCTATCAAAACTTGTGCTGAACTCCACAATTTTCTCTTCTGACGATCGGTGTGATTATGTGATGTGTGGTCGAAGCAGCAGTGATCAAGATGAATGAAAAAATTAATTCATAAGCTAATTTAACCGTATCGCCCTTCGTATTGTCATTGGTAATTTTTAATAAATCAGGTAGTGCAGATGAAAAATTACGAACAGTTGAATATCAGTCGTTGATTGTAGTAGACTGAACGTAGGAATTGCTCTTAGTTTTGATGCTATGAATGTTTGTGTGTTTCATTTGAAACATAAACTATCATTTTGCTCAAATTATAATTCAAATTTATGAGATATGATATAAAGAATCACTATTTACGTCAAGAAAGATGCACATTCATGACAGATTACATTTAGATTGCTAAAATTCATTTTCCTCTCTTCATATTAAACTAGCGAAAAGTCAAGTTTGGCCATGTCATTCGCATGATATTTGATACTTTACATGTAAAAACATCGATTATGCAGAATACTTCTAGATGACAGAGAGAATTAATGAATTTTATATAAGAAGGCATTTAGCAACGTGAAACAAATGTTTAACCTAGTAAAATGTAATTATAAATCGCATATAATTATAGAAAAAATTTCTGAATGAACGTTTTTTGAACTGATTAACGCGCCTTCAAAACTCGCTACATTCGTTCAAAATTCAGACTATTTTATTATATTTCTAAACACTCCATGAGAATTTAGTTCAACTTTGAACAGAATAAATCACTTTGAAATATGAATCAATTTTTTCTTAAAACATTTAATCAAACTTTGGTGATTCAGAGCGAAATTTTGGTACATGGGAAGAGAATCCCTTATCAGTATTTTTCATTATTCATCACGTTACAAGCGTTAGAAAAATGAATTAAATTATGTAAAAGTTAAACGTTAAAGAAGAATTAATTTCACGCTATTTTTACATCAAATTGTTTTATCGATAAAGTAGATGACCGAGAACTAGTTGATTTTGGACGCATAAATGTGGTTTTAGGTTTTTGATTACAGTCGCTTAATCTGTTCACAAAACATTCCAACCAACTCTTCGAGACACGTTGTGAGAAACCGTTTAGATAAGTGAGAACGCCTTATAGCCTGTGCTCTCTTTCCCGGTGTCAATCCGACGAGCTAGAATCGAACAATTTACCGTCATAGAACAGCCTCTGCATAACCAACTAAGAGTGTGTACAGATATTCGCTTTACCAATTTACTTATTGTACGACTAAGGTATCTGCCTCCAGATGAGCTGATGAATTGAAAAATTACACATTTCGCTTCTTTTCGATAACATAAAATGATTCATTGAAAACATTGTAATTTTTATTCCAGTGAAATTTATTATGTTATCAAAGATGTAAGTTTGAACAAAAATAGCCCACATTAATATTACACTCATATCGCAATTTTTGTATATTCATATATCTATATTCTAATATTATATATCTCTCATATAATATATATAATATATTTTTTTAATATGGTATAGTTATATGATCTATCTAGATCTATAAAATTTATGAATGTATATATACATATAAATGTTAATGATCATTATGATGTGTACGAGTTTATTCTCAATTTTCCCATAATTAAAAGTATTTTAATATTGACGCACCTCCGATCATAATTATTTCCAACGGTAAACCAATAGTCTCGTCTGCGGTGTTCTTGCATCGATAAACTTCGGATTGCATTGACTCCACTTTCTCGAATGTCATTGCATAAAATTCAGGTACGCCGGTCAATGCAAGATTCCTTTGAAGTTGGAAACTTGAAAATTACTTTGGAATTATATATAATATTTGAAATACATCATGCAAATAAAAATTTAAATCCTATGATTTACATTAAATTTATGCTTACATTCTAGCGGTATTCTTGATGTTTCGCAATAGCGCAATCATTTAATTTTATCATTATCATCATTATTATTATTATTACTTTTATTATTATTATTATTAAGGCATCATTATATTACCTGATCTGGTGGTTTTTAAAAAAACATCTCGCCTAGCATTTTTGATTCAGAATGAGAGCTCTCGGGATACTGATTTTTTATGTGTGCGCGATACAAATGCATACAAATAAGCATTTTTGTTCTTGATAGATCCTTCCAGTTCGGCGATACTACATCTAAATTCGTAAAACCCTCGCTTCAGTACTATGTCCAATACTATTGCTGATATTCTTCGTTGATCTTGCATCGCAGTTGTCTTGTCCCCGATAGAAGTTTGCTTATACCGCGATGCAGTGATTAGGGTGATTTGTTGAGAGATATGGAAAAGGTCACTAAATGTTCACAGGATTGCGATCTCCCTCGGAACTATAGTCAATGAAATATGTTGCCTGCAGCTAACGACAAAATTGCAGTAACTGCAACTAGCGGTGAGAACGACTCTAATTCTATTGAGATGGTTGAGGATTTAGGGATGGTCGTAACAGCGGATGTTAAATGGGCTGCGCAATGTGATTCAGCTACATAACGAGCCAGAGTAGAACTCTTTAGGCTTAAATCTGTTCGTGCACGTAGAACGCCGGAAGTGTTTATCACCTTATATATTGCGATGGTCAGGCCGCATTTAGAAGACTGCGTTCAAGCCCGGAACACTTTCTTTCAAAGAGATATTTCTATTAGAGTGGGTTAAACGTCTGGCTACCAAAATGTTTGGAGGTATGTCTGAGAAATTCTATAAAAACGTCTTATGTAATCATTTGACTTTTCAATTCGGCGTCGCCGTATTTAAAGTGACCTCATAGAAATCTTGAAAATCCTTAAATGCCTGGCTGATAATTGTTGTCAAAATATGTCCCTCGAGCTATCAAAGTTTTTCTTCGGCCAATAAAACAAAATCCACTGTTTATTAGGCAGCACATTTTTAGTGAAAAAAAAATGAATTAACAAGAACAAAATCAAACACCGCAATTACCAGAATATATGGTTTTTCAATCTAAGCTTTCTCTTTATTTGGTCCTCGTTGAATTTATAACCCGAAACGATTGACTTGAATTCTGGTCCATCAAATGATGATTACACTCTTTAATGGAAGTTTCACCAAAGTCTACTTTTGAAGTTTATCTGCATGGCAAACGTTGGGGAGCTAAAACTGTACACGTTATCCTAATCACGAGTTTGTGGTAGATATTCAGTACCTCACCCTCTGCCACAACACAAGGGGTGTAACATACAATATAAAACAAACAACCGTAGCAAAGCTGTAATAATTAAGATTTTGGAAAATATACTTTAGAACGTTCGGAGCGACACATTCTGTCGGACAAAATATTTTGCAATAAGTCAAGGTCGGTCAAACGAAAAGAATAATGTTACGGCTTATAGTGAACCTGTTGGCAGTAAATTGACTAACACAGCAAATCGAAAGATAACAGCGGTGCACAGAACTCATCTTGATTGCGCATTTTTTTAACTCTCTGTTTGGAAGCTTTCAATATGTCTCCCTTCGTTGTGCGCCTACCTTTGTCTTAGATCTATCGCAAGTGAGCCTGATTAAGTTTGGAAAGGGATGGATTGGGACAACGTCGATAAATTAGTGGGAAACGGGATGAGTTAACTGTGGTAATGCTGAAATAAGTGTTGTAATGCATATGAAAACTAGAAATGAAAGTTGAGAAAATAACCTCGATTTGGCAAAGATTGACGCGGGACAATTATCATTTCTGACAATTCTACAATGATAACTTTCAGTAATCTTTGGAAATGGACCGGTTGCCGCATCGCTGTGTATTGAAATGCGCTTCTTGTCAATATCTGAGACCATATTTGCATTTTCATTTCTTCACATAAGCGATATGCGCAAAAGCCAATCACACAGTTTCCATTCGTTTCTTGCGTACGTTGCTGCTTTAGATCAAATGGTGTTTCATCTGACAATAATGTAACATGCTGATCATTATGGCTCAGTTTACAACTATATGATACGTATTCAATTCTCCTTATAAAAATTAAAGTAAAAGAAATAAATTGAAGTAAAAGCTCATTTGCATGCATCTCCAACTCACACACAGCCTACGACCGGTTCTGTGCTGTTTGCAAGCGCAATTCGTTTAAAGTAAAAGAATCTTGGAAAAACTCGATTTTTCAAATTTATTACAAACAGTCGTGCGACGTTGATACGAGGAATGTATGATTTAATATTTAATTTCTTTATCTTATTTCTTAAAATTCATATAATCCACCATACAGATTCAGAAGAAATTATTACATTATAGAAGAATTTCAAAACAATCTGAGACATGGACATACAAGTGTAATTTGTTGTTAATTGTTTCACGGTTTTAAGTGCATACTCTTACTCTCCTTACAAACGAGAACTGTCCGTGGGGTGCATGAGATGAAAATCCATACAAATTAGCAGTTTCAATTTTGAAACGAACATTCCTGTTATATCTAAATTATTCGCACTGTTTGATTTTATTTTACCTACCTTGTAATTGTCACAGAACTATCCGAATTTTTCGCGCAATGAATTTCATATCTTCCTGGATGAAATATCACTGTCTTGTGAACACCTCCGACGACATATAATTTCACGGCTGACCACCCTCCATATTGTGGAGAGAACGACATTTGTGGGCCCTCGGTATCGGCCAGCAGGAAATAAATCTTTCGTTGCAAACTCCCGTGTTCGTTTGTGGCAGTGCACGTGTTTTCCAAAATTTTCGTTGCGCTCTATTTAAAAAATTATGACGTTGTTTAATCGGTAATAGTGTATATGTTTCTCTAATTTTGAACAACGTTATTCATTAAAGATGTATATGAATTTTTAGCAGATTTGAGTCCAAAGTCCTGTGCAAACCTGGGAAAGAGCAAATTCAGCTCTTGGCCGCTGATCGCCACAGGCGTTTAAGTGAGTACTGCAAATCGCTGTGAGTTCAGTCGGACAGATTGTCACTTTAGAAACGGTCTGTTCAGTCATTCAGAAATCTGCGGAGCATAGAGCAATCATGTGCTAGTGATGAACATCCATGGTTGACAACTGTGATTTATTATTACATAGGGAATATAATTGCGTTTTACTCATTCTATTTTGATGGAATAAAACTCACAAATGTCCATCTTTGTTTTATTACGCGCAGAACCCCCAGTTATCTACTCACAATTGCTTGATAACATTGTTATTAACAGTACTTTATTTAAATAATCGATAATTACGTGATTTAATTTTAAAATGAGAATCTTCTTGTCCAAGCTTTTATGGATTTGCTGAAACGGTTCACACGATATATTATCAATTTACCTGTATATCGTAATGTTCACCCGCGTGAGCATCGCCGGTGACTGACTGCCATAAGTAAGTTGGTTTAGGTTCACCTTCAATACCGCAAGGGAGTTCGACTCGTTGACTTTGTAACGCAAAAACGATTGAACTGGATGCAGGGATAACCGAAGGTACAGCTCCACCGTAAGAGATCTCAGTGTTGTGTATCGTCCATCCGTGAAGGTTGGACAATTTACTTTGAATCATAAAGGGCTCCTTTTCATATATATTTTGCAGCTCGAGAAACTTTGAAATGATAAGGAATTTATTGATGTTTTGTTACTTTATTACTGCAAACGATTAATTGGTATTTGACAAACTCGTTTTTATAGACTTTAGCAGGCAAGTACATTGATTACGGTAAGGTACGAAAGAATTCGCTAAACTACGAAATAAAATGTTTCTTCAAATACATTATAATTAATGATTTATAATCGGAATCACATGAAACTTGGCTCACAAAATATCATGAAAGAGGGTTTTAATAGATGCCATATAAAATTTGATTTTGTTTTTTATCTACATGTTTACAATCGTTCACAAATAGTTTGACGTATAAAGACTTTGCTAATAATTTCTTTGCTGGTGAGAATTAGCCGAGTTACTTCGAATAGCACGTAAATTGGGCTTCGATGCCATTAAGCTTCAGGCAATAAAGCCAACACACTTTCCAAATTGATACCGAACATAACAAATTTTGACCTTCTTACTGCCACTTGTCTAAATGAAACTAATTCAATCAGCGAAACGTGTACTTAGCAATTAGGTCTTTCGATAAACTGCATTTTCAACACTAAAATGCGTATAATAACACGCTTGTGGAGATTTCCTCAGTTGATAGAACTTTATAGTGATGTTCATATTTATATTTGAGCATCTCTGGCCAAAATGGTGTGCGAATCATCAAACGTTGTATTCCTCATAATATAATCGAAATTATGAATATAAAATTTGGTAAACAATCGTTTAGAGACGTTTTCGGGCACCGTTACACATGGGACAAAGATGCTTCGTTAGACCATGGGTGGTATTCAGAACGTGCTATTTGATGGCGTTGTATGTTCTGACTAATAACATTGATCTGACAAAGTTTCTGATTCATATGTGAAAATCGTTCCTCAAGTCTGCTCTAACCGATTGTTTTCAAAGAATATTTTCAGAAAAGTGACTAATCCAGCGCTTCCAAATATCTTTTAACATTTTTCGAGTCAAAAATTAATTAGTTGATAGATGTAGCCAACCTTTCCGTTCGACTTGATTTTATTTGAAGACGAACTGGTAATTTCAATTCCATCTTTGTACCATCCGATTCGAATGAGAGAATTTGCATAAAAACGTGTGTAATCGCAAGAGAGACGAAGCCTTTTTCCAATCACAAATTTGTCATCTTTGGGTTTTTGTCGGAACTGAGGTTTACCTTTATTGTACGAAATACGCGTTGAATGAGGAAGCATACTTTAAAAATAATATTCATATTTTTCAAAACTTTTCATAATTTGAGTGCCTGAAACACCTAGACAGTTGTCTGTGAGACGATCTTTCCCTCGCACAGAAATATCATAATACTTTTTCCCAACTTGTTGGAGAGCTTCCAACTCACAACAAAATCTGAGCTCTGAAATAACAGGGAAATGTTTCGGTGTGTATTATTTTAGAATCCGCTAACTGACAATATAATAAAATAAACTAATTTAGCATTATTTGAATCTATACTTTATTATAATGTTTTTTTATAATTTGGATATTGCCATCTCTTTTGACAAATTATCCATCTGCCACACATCAATACTAAGGTCCTATTCATCATTGTTCAGATTTTATTTTAATTTTAATTTTGAGCATGCAATCTTTGGAAAACTAAATGTGTTTCTCCAAGAGAAATCTTAAAGTATTAAAATTATGATGTAAACATTAGATGGGTTCGAAATTGAAATTTCTGGATTTTGGGTGCATCTGTCTTTAAGTTGCAAACAAGCTAGAATCAATATTGATATCGAAGAAACAGTCACAATAAAGATCAATAAGAATATATACATCTATAATTTTTCTCCATTAGACGAGGATGATAGGAGAAATACCTATGAATAGAGGTTAAATTATTTGTTTTGAACGAAATATGCATGGAGTTCAATTGAAAGCGATCCCGTTTATCTGAACTCATCAATTATATACACTGCGTTTGTGACTCCATATAATGCTCTTGTGATCCAAACACACTCGTCAGGCGAGTTAGAAACATCAGACAGTTCAAACGTTTTTGCGATTGATTGTATAGAATTTAGCTGGGGGGGTTTCGTTACGAAGACTGCTGTTTGAAATACGCATGTGGATATTGAATATAGAAAAGGAATTTACCATACTATATTAGAAACCCTGAAACCAAATTTTTCTTGTATTTTTTTATCTCGTTATCTACTCAAACAGTGTTGCGAAATGCATGTCTTCAATAAATAGTACTTTAACCACTGTGATTGTCGTTGGATTCGTGCTGTCTATTTTCGGAATTCTTAGCAATTAAGGAATATCTCCTCATAAGCGACCAGAACATTTTTCCTTGAGCGTATTTCAGTATAAAACACAGAACGCAACTACGCAACAGAAGCGTTGCGTTCATGGCAACATAAAGTGTATTCGCGGATTTATTTTACACAAATGTTCACGCTAATAGACGATTCTGTGAAAGCGACATATTAATCGATTAATTCGATGATACATACACATTGCACTAAATCCTTCCTTTACACGAATCAGTCATTCTTTTCTATTTCTTGTTCTAACATGACAGCAGCTTTCGTTTGGTAATCTGAATGTTCTCTTGTTTCAAATGTATGTGAATATTTTCCAGGTTTTGAGTAAATAAATCCCAAAAATTATTCAACTTCTTACTTTCAACATTGATCCTGAAATCAGCTACACCATTCGGAATGGCTGAATACTGACAGTGATAAACGCCGGCGTGTTGGATGGTTGCATCGGAAACAAATATTTCCCTTCCATTTTGTCGCACACTCAATCCTGGTGGTCTCAACTGTGAACATAAACAATTCAAATACATTCATGATCATAAATTGTGAACAAATACGTCTTTGGGTTGTGTGAAAACATTTTTTAGCGAACACAAACAAATGCGATGAGTGAGATGAGATTTAAACTTTTGTAAGTCAGGGGTCTAATAATCTGAAATGTAAATTGGTGATCACGTGATATTATAATGAATAGCTAAGATCCATGCTGATAACGTCCGCCATCATTTGGTTGATCCATCAGAGTACAATGGACCGGAAAACTATAAATAACATGAGGATAGGAGACAAACATATCCTTTTTATAAAGAATAATTAGATTTTGTTAATCTCAAATTGTTAATAAGATCCCAGTTCTCAGATGCATGGCAGATCTCCCACAATCAAATCGGAATTGCCTTATTTATTTTTAATTTCTCTATGGTGTTCACATTTCATTTTCATTAAACACGGTAAAATACCCTCGTTTAGATGAATTCAGAAACCAGTTGGATTGCTATATTTGAATTAATCCTGATATTCCCTCCGCTTATTGGCAAATAATTTATCGGTCGAAACGCAGTCTATATTTCCAATTCATGTTATGTATAAATATTTATTTTGATATACATATTTCAAATGATTTTGTTATTGTACAATTTTGCACATGCTCAACAATATATTTATGAATTAAAATGATTTTCAACCACAAAATAATAATAATTATTAATTATACGACCCAATAATAAGGTTGAAGTATACCGAAATGTCTAATGGAAACTATACCACCGGAATAGTCTGCAATATCTTAAACGAGTTTATGAATAACACATAAATTAACACATAATTGGTGGGCATACTTGTTTCCAGCTTTAATAGAAAAGACATTTATTGTTAAATCACTTTTACTTGGATGCCTTATCTAAAGATAGTTGAATAGCTGCTACGGATTTCCCTACTGTTAAACACTCTACAAAATACAATGTGATATTGATCGCTGTGTAAATATCTATCTCCATTACTGACGCATCACAGATGTTTCCGGCTGTTTGCTATCACGAGGTGGGAATGAAATATTCGAGTCTTGAAAAGTTAAAAAATGTTTAAATCGAAATATTCATTACATTAGAAAGCTTATCTAACATGGTTCGCCTGTAATCCAAGGCTCACAGTACCTACGATGAGTGTTTATCTGGCTGATGACGTCAAAAATCATTTGTTGAGTCTAACTAAAGCCTGATCTATGGAATAGCTAGAACTCAAAAATATAACATAATTACGGTACGTTTTGGAAATTGATAATATAGTATATTGAGGTACATATATGATAAGTCATTCAACAACAAAATGGCAAGTTGCTAAATCTTGTTAGAGATTAAACCTATTCTACACGAAAATTATGAACCGAAAACCTGGCTTGCATCTTCGTTGAAAAAGACATAGGAGTAAGGATTAACCCAATTATTAAGTTAACGTTTACTGTCAGATAAAATCGACACGCCATCAGACACCTGTATAAATATTGTGGTGATTGAATGACATTGAATACATTCTCCTCGTTTTCTTCCCAAGTACACGCATTAACTGCAGGCATCTCTTTAAACTCGTGTATGATATAATTTAGTTATATCCTTGTTGTTAATGTGGTTTACTTTCTTCGCAATTTTCTGAACCCTTAAACTTATAGATGCAATGGAACATCAGTCGTTAGGCATACATTTAACACAGTCGTTTTATACTATCTTACTGCATTTTAATTAATGAAGTCCTAAATGTAAATTTGAAAATTGTTGGCTTGTTTAACCATAATTATTTGAAACCGACGTTAAAATGTCAATATCAATTCATTTTATTATTTATTCATGATCCAAAAATTTACGCGAGTGTGATCTTGAAATGTGGTTTGAACTTTGCATGAAAACTAGTTTAGTTGATATATAATTATCACTGTAAATGTGTTGCCTCGTTGCCTGTAATTCACGCGTTAAGTCACCATGTTTTCTGAAAATTACGTTTGTTAACCAGATGGAAATACACAAACTACGTTTTTTGAACCTTGAAAACAAATTCTTCCGCACCACCTACATGTTTGTGTTATAATAGTGTGAATAGCACAGGGTACATGATGATCTGCACTGAGCCGTTTAACTTCGCGGTATTCTGCTCTAATTTCCAGGAATGCTGAGTTCACATTAGTTTTAACCGGGAAAAAGCCTAATGGTCATCAATTGTCATTTATTGCGAATTATGTGTTTTTTTGTCAATATGTATTTTATCAAATCAAAGAGAGTCTTTTGGCTGCGGTCAATAGAGGCCTTTCGATAAACATTTATACTGATATTGACTTATTTCATCGACGAATGGTTAGCCGCTTTTAATTTAGGCTTTGTAATTGCACAAAAAATGGATAGCATTACATATTATGACTGAGTTAATTGCCGATTATTAAGGACTCGTTCATTCGGACTACGATTTCACAGACTTCAGACGGTAAGCAACATTACATAAAATCCTCTGTCCTTCGTGATGAAATAAAACCCATAGTTGCTACACCGGATTTTTGATGAGCAATCTAGTGTCAAAATATAGCCTAAAGCAGAATTGTCAGTCTGTCATAAGTCACTTTTGAAGAAACAATATGGACATCATCATTAATGCAACACCTAACGGTGAAAATGTCGTACGCAGTTTTAGAAAGGAAATTGGGTCGTTTGAACACAACAACTTCGCCGAGCGCGCAATATCAGACTCGACTGGATAAAACTTTATGATCAGTAGCTGTTTGAATCGCAAAAACATTACATTACATTTTTTAACAATTGTCTACAGCATCTAATCCTGGCAATGCCAAATATTTAAAAGTGCAATATTCGGTTTCCTCATTTAAATCATCGTCGTTTCTCTGTACGTCATGTGGCATTCAAAGTTTCGAACCCCATAATGACTGAAACCATTTGAAAATCACCTATTTTCTCAGAATATGCTAGTTACAGCGTAGCATCCTTTCCGACATTCTCACTCATGTTCATGCTCTATTATATTAGTCAAACGATTTGCTCCTAATTGATAATTTCCATATTTCCGAAAAGTTTTTGTATGTATATCTTTAAATCGAACTCACATTCGTAATATCCCATCTCAGCATGCTAGTGGATTCCGTGAATGTCCACGAGGGTTGATCATTTGATTGGGTTTTTGCGGGGCAAAAAATGGAGAACGGTTCGTTAATCAACACGGTCCGCATGTTTTCCGATTGCTCCACAATTTGATTCACAAAGTTCACATTTGAAGCGATTGCAGCTACATAAATTAAGTGATGTTTTCCAACGAGCGGTGATCGTAACCCGGGACCGCGGATC
This sequence comes from Atriophallophorus winterbourni, assembly GCA_013407085.1. Classification (NCBI taxonomy): domain Eukaryota; kingdom Metazoa; phylum Platyhelminthes; class Trematoda; order Plagiorchiida; family Microphallidae; genus Atriophallophorus; species Atriophallophorus winterbourni. The sequence continues at coordinate 25,117 of JACCGJ010004697.1, forward strand.
TCACAATTAAATACCTGACCGCCCCTCGGTGCCCCGGGATTGTTGACAAAAACAAGTCTCCCTTAGAGTAATGTGCAGAAACGTTTTCGTCAGTAAAGGTGTAAATATCTTCATATTTATTTCGTTAACAATCATTAGGTTTTGTTGTGGAATGAAGTTAACAAAATCTCCGTCAATTTTTTTCAGATATTGTCAATTGATTTACCTAGATACGAAACAAACTCAGCCTTGAAGAACACCTTTATCTGACACTAAAAAAGATCTTGATTAGAATGCAATGCATCTGTATATGTTTTGCGTGTTTAAACTGCTTTCAAACTCAAACCAATTGAAACTTCAGATATTAAGTGCTGACAAAGAAGCAGTTGGATGCCACAATTAATTTTAAACAATTCAAAATATCACAAAATAGGGCATCGTTCTGGTAACTGGGTTAACATTGCTGCAATCTGAACGAACGGGTCCTCATATCGATAAAACATTTGATAGAAACAGGCTGGTGCGTTTTCAGATGGGCTATCGGTAGAAGTCAAAGATCTGATATCTTAGAGGCGTAACACTCCAACCACCACATCTTTTTAGCCGAATAGCGAAACAGAATCTCGGAATACAGGGTAGGTCAAGTTACGTGAAAAACTCCACCATCATTCGACATATTTACCATTGTGCGTTCACTTTGAGTCGTTGTATCTTTGATTGTCATATACATAGGAGTGCGGATGAAAGGCCTTATTGAAACTGACACAGACAGCCTAAAATACGAAGTATTTCTGAGAGGGATGGGTTGTTCTTTTGCTAAATTTGAAATTAAAATAAATTAAAGTAATATTTTCTCATATATAGATCTTATCGGATACAAAGAAAATAAGCACAGTATAATTACATGTCTAGTTTACAAATACGATCTAATTGTTACACACGTAATTACCATTTGTTGAAACGACAATGTAATTTGTCCTGTGGTCAACCGGTATTATATTTTCGTAATGCTTCCATTGAATATCCAGGCCTGGGTAATCACCTTCATTCAAACAGCTGAGTACCACGTATCCACCATACTCCAACGTTTGTGTGTCCCCGGAGGAGAGTGCTAATCGTAAGAATACGACGTAGATTATAAATAGCAAGTAGCGTTCTAATAGAAAAACAAAGCTTCACACATAATCTTATTGTGACAACTATCATGTTATTATCCACTGAATCTCATTTTCATTTGTTTATCTATATATAACAATTCTAAAGCCTTCATTCTACCATGTTATAAGATAAGATACAATATCATCGAATGCACAAATCTGATACACTTTTTGACCTACTAATATGCTTCAAGATAGTAGGGTTCGAAATTGCAGTGCCGAAAGTTCCGCGAACGTTGCAGACGTATTCTCCAACATCGATTGATGGTCTAACAGATTTCGAGAAGGTGTACCTCGGTGGATTGAAAGTACGATCCACAGAAAGCTGTACATTGACAACAGTTCCCGTCCACATCTCGTTGTTCAGAGTCCACGATACTGAAAGTTCTCTGTAACCAGAAATATATCGTCTTGAATAGTTAATCTTGTGGCAAATGCTGGTAACTGAATTAAGCAGAATATTTCAAATATGTCTACCACAATTTTGTTACCTATTTCACTAATTTAGGAGAGCAAATGAAAGGGTGAATAAAAGCTTTTGAATATTACTTTCCTGCGTGATTCCAGTTTCGCGTCTTTCCGAAATAATTCTTTGTTTTAGCAAGTCAAAACAAATTCAACCGTATGATGATAGCATGTTTTCTTGCGCTTTCTACGAAGACGTCTCAAGCAAGCCGATCACAGTATTCTCTGCCCACGAATTGCACATGCAAATATGCCAAATGACCGTGAATAAACAATTTATTCGCACCGGGCCTTTAGGGATCAATAGCACGAGCGTGGAAGGTGCTTTTATTAAACAGAGATCGTTAATTTTTAGAATGTTACCAGCCATTCCGTGAACTGAGTTGCTTTTACTATCCACCTCTAAAACAATCAATTATTTGTGGAGTTTTATTGCTTAGGAGCAGTGCCTTCCAGCATCACTGCAAGTCATGGTGAAAATGCATATCTTATACGATTCGTGAGGTGTTTTTTTGAAATTTATGCTAATACAGGTTCCTATAGGAGGCTGATCAGTGTTGCTTATTTGACTTTCATTAATAGAAATCTGATATTCACAACAAATGCTCACTCACACATTTTTGTGTTTCAAGTATTACTATTTCTTTCTGAAAACAAAGGTTATTTGTTGTTTCACTTTTTCTATATTTTCAAATATGGAGATTGTGCCTGCCACCCGGAAATATTTTAAAATATACACAAAGTATAAACAAAATTCCGTTAAATGTCATCTATTTTGGTGTTGTTGATAAACGAACATTCAATATGCCCTAGATTTGAAAATCGTGTTGTATTACAATAACTCTTGTTGCATATTATTCGATATATTCCTGAAATAAATGTCATTCGCAGTATATATATATATATATATATATATATATATAACGGAGAGTTTCACGGCGGGCTTATATAAAGTGTGAAATCCCCTGGCGCAGACAAAATCAACATCCGCCATCCTTGGCGGAGTCGAATTGCTTTCACTGCCTACCGTATCTTGAGTCTTCTAAAAACGATATTCGTGATTTTCACGCCCGAAACTTTACCCGGGTTAATTAATACTTATAGACGTCCTGTTATCCTGTTATCCAGGCTGAGCAACATGGCTAAAAAAGGATATCTAATCACTTGACAGGATTTATCATCGTGCGACAAAGTTGATTTCCGGGTACGGAAATGTGTCATTCAAAAAGTGGATGCTAAATTTTAATCTACATGGTTTTACCCAGAGACGGATACGGAGTGATCTCTTGTTGTCATTCAAAATCTTGCATAATGAGGACCATCCCCTTAAGCACTTGCTGATGCCCAATGACCATACTGGAAAACGAAAACATCCAAAGCATTTTACCATTCCACATTCTCGGTTGGATATGCGTCGATTTTTTTTCTCGGTAAGAATTGGTTACATATGGTATATTTAGCTTCTAAACAGGAAGAATATATGACGAACCGTGCGGTATGTGACTGTCTCTATTGATTTTTAGGAGATTTTAGAATTTAGGATTTTTTCGGAGTTCTGAGTTTTGGGATCCAACATGATTCAACTTTGAAACGCTGACCAATAATAGTTATTGTCGCGAAATATACAATAATAAACGTCTAACTTAAATTAAGATTTAAGTTTTCAACTTAATTTAACAAGACACTTTGGAGACTTGAACAAAATTCACTTAGCAACTGCATCGTCGGAATAATCTGTAGCACTGTCTCGATTGGTGCTCAACTGAAAGTGTTATTATAAGGAGTACAATAAATTCATAGAAGTGGTATCGTAGGATTTCAGAATTGCCATATCTTTGCCACACTAGATCAGATATCTCGCAATATGGAACCTAAAATTCGCGATTAGCTAGAAACCAGCAAATGCACGATGGTGTATCCGAGTTAACTCACACAACTTGTACAAACTTGCCATCCGTTTTATATTAATTCCTTACATTCGAGTCCCGGCGCACGTTGGATCCTCGGTGATAATCTTGCAATAATATTTCAATATATATACACAGAAAGAGACCATGCGACTAAGGAAACAATATTTTCACGACGATCAACTATTAGAGCTAGCGTTAAGCGCTCGATCAAGTTAACACTTTTTGGTTATTAATTATTTGTGAGGCATAATTTTTGTTGGCATATTTTATTAAAATCGGTGCATTACTACGATTGGGAGGTTTTCTGAGTCTAGTAACAGATGCTGAGTCTAAGGGGAAGCCATATAGCGACAGAAATAGCTTTTTAAGATCGACTAAAGGATATCTGTCAGCCACGTTAAGAAGAATAAGATTTTTGGCACGGCTTCGACGTTGCTCAATTTCTGAGGTCAGCGACTCTATAAATCGTCCCGTGCGTTGAAGTTAATCAGAGTCTAATACACAATTGGAGTCAAGTAGAATGGTAAGAGGCTCTAAAATATTACAAATTTTCGAAACCGTGTACAGCTCAGCCTTGACTGAATCGATCTTATTTTCTAGGTTCTGTACTGTGGACAGGACCGTAGACATATATTCATCAAGAACAACAAAACATTTTTTTCAATTGTGATGTAGTACAGTGTGCTGTTCTAGACGATTTCGAATGTTTGTATTGTGACATAATGATCACGAATGAAATACGTCAAGTGTAAGAACGAGAATAATTGCTTGCCAAATTTCGAACACCCGCTCTTAATAGAAGAGATTTGGGCAGACACAACACGGATACTCATAGCGCTGACCTACCACGACTCATCCTGGAAATCATTCAAACATTTCACGATTTGTTAGTGGACAATGCGCTAACGACATCCGCTAGACGCTTTTTGAATGCTTGATTTTAGCACCCAGTCTCAACAAATTTACTCTAAATTTGAATGAAATTTT
>JACCGJ010004703.1:0-14217 GCA_013407085.1 Atriophallophorus winterbourni
AAAATTCGATTATTACAAAGTTATTCCACTTTACCAGTCCATTTTCGTAACCATGGTATTACATGTGGAAATATGAGACGGTGCCACCGCGACGTAAATAATACAACAGCTTTCACGTTGGAAAAAAAGAATTGCCAATAAATTTTGAACAATGCGGAGCAGTTGTGAGAAAAATTCTCTGATATCCATGTATGTAATGAATCATTGAAACGTGTAATTCAAGCTCTTCCGAATGACATTGGAAAACCGCCATCAGGAGTATCACTAGAACTGCAAGAGACAAAATGACCAACAACAGCAATCGAAAACCCGCGGAAACTTGGATTACCGAAGAAAATTATGAGTAAGATACAAATTAGAGTTTGTCTGAAAACAGAAACAGATAGAGGATAACAACAGCTAACGAAACATGTGCAAGTCGACAAGGTCAGTCTACTGGAGCCAATTTCTTGAAAGAAACCGGTGGCCTAACCAATCTGATTGAAGAGAAATCCCGCGCAGAAAACTGATGACCTCCTCTGTAATGACGAGATTCATCTATAAGAGATATGCGTGCGTTTCATTCCGTGTCATAGGTGAAATAAACGTTTGAACAATTAACGTTCCATCGTGTTGTGAGATTCGGTAGTTGAACGCGGATAACGTTGGTTAGATTGTCCTTAGTGGTGATTTTTTACGAAATAGATATCTGAGTCGGAGACCAGGAGTGAGGTGGCTAGTGTTAGCTCCTGTGACCCCAATGCGTAAGTCGATAACTTGATAGACCTCAGGAAAGGAAGTGCGTTGCGCCATGATCCTTATGGACCCGACCTCGTCACTCGTAAATTATCTACACATGAGCACTACGGACAAGCATGTAGGCTGCTTTTGAATATTCTTCGCAAACGTGGGTGTATAGATTTCGGTAGCGAAACAAATTCAGCATAGTATGGAGAGGTTACAGGCCAGACATTCATCATATCTCCCTATTTGAAATGAACTGAATGGTGAATTCCAACAGAATTTCGCCCGATGCCAATGCAAAAATAATGTTCGCTTGAATGATCAATTTTAAACAGATTCGTTGTAAATGTTTGCACAAGCATCTCACCGTGATTTCCCTTCTAAGCAAAAGACCATTCTCATTCGGTTCGTAATAATCGCTCAGTTCGATTACGTGAAATTTTGAGCAGATTTGTTTTTCACGCATTCTCGGTAAACCATCACCACCGTACAGTCCTGGTGACTGAATTCGAAGTGACCACGGACCGGAACATTGTTGTTCCGCGAAATTCAGTCCGAGTAACGTGAACCCTGATTGATTTGGCTTCAAAGATAAGCAATCAGGAAATTTTCCAACCTCTAGTTCACAATGGTTACCTAAAAATTGAACCAAAATAATAATAATAAGGTGAAACAACCATACTAAGCTCCTGTGACAAAGGCGTGAAAAACATACCATTATCATTGTCCACAAGAAGTACTCTAGTTTCTGGGAGAGCGTGCTTCAATCGAAATGAAATAAAATTATCTCGGAGTGCTGGCGCACTCATGGTTTCACGGAAAATCAAATTCAACCACCCGGTTCTGCCATTCAGCTTCGTGGTTGAAGCGGGTTCAGTTGACTTGGTCCCTTCAAAGTTACCGGAATAAGTTAAACAGGATAGGTATGACTTGAGATCGCGCGAGTATTGTCGTGGATTGGATGACAGTATTGAAGCTATCAAATGATTTCCGATGCCGTCTTTCTCGTGAGCTGCGGACAGGCATTCCATGAATTTCTTCCATCCCTCCCCAAGTCGTTTAATCTGTGGTGCCCATTGAATTAGTATCCTAAGCGATTCTGATACACTTGAAACCGTGGAGTTTTCATAGAGGAGATGGTGTATTTGGTGAAGCTCTAACACTTGCCGGGTTCTATATCCTCGATAGCAAGATTGAATCAGCACAGCGGCTTTATGAAGCTCTGAGTCATGTGAAATTTCGTGGATTGGGAAGGGTTTCTCATTTTCGGTGCTGCAGATATATGAATGATAGAGTGATTAAATTGTTTCATCGCAATACTTTAACAATTTTGATTAACAGGATAAGCGCTAACGATTTTGTTGGATTGTGGAGTAGTCTGATGTTCGGTGAAGTTGATAAATTAATGTGAGACATAAAATAATTCTTTTTTTCAAAGTCAAATGAGAGCTGATCTATTCAATAATCATCAATGTTTTAAAATTACCTTGAACATCGTCGGAACTTGAAAGAAAAATTACATCGCATTAGAATAAACTTTTTCAATTCTTACTCATCCGAAATCAGTGCATAAAATTCTGAGAAAACCCGTTCGCCATAATAAAACGATTCGTTTACACGTGTATTTTGAGCGACCGATTTTTTCCGAACCTTCAAATCTAACATCTATCAAGATTTCAATTTTCAAGTAGAGAGAACTTTAGCTATTTTGTTCCAATAATTCATCTTTATAATATTATTTGTTCTTTGATCATGGGTTTAACACCATCTGTGTCGGAACGGATATGCAATCGTGCAGCATTTTTGTTCTGTGCCGCTATCACCGTGCTAAATTGATTTGCAACCGGCAGCGAGCTGAAAGCAAACACACACTGGACTCTCACTGCTAATGTTAATTCTCTTTAAAATATATTTCTAGTCCTGGGCAACCTGATAGTACCCAAGTACAGGCTTCGACTATGTGGCACTTTGCACGGATTAGGCTTGGGATTTCATACATACATAAATACATACAAACATACATACATACATACATACTTACATAAATACATACATACATACATACATACATACATACATACATACATACATACATACATACATACATACATACATACATACATACATACATACATACATACATACTTACTTACATACATACATAAATATATACTTGGGTACGTGATTAAACTAGCTACTAGTACCAGCCTTAACCAACAGTGGATTACAAGCTCATACTTTGTTTAATAATTTCCACTGTACAATAGTTCAATAGTTTAATACTATATTATTTTGTCAGAAGCAAATCATATTCTTAAAAACCGCTAGTTGACATGTATATTGGATCATAAACGTAATGTTTATTAAAGTTTGGGGTTCCATCAACACATAGCGAGCCACATTCGCGTTCAGCTTGCATCATCACTGGATTTTTGTAGCATTTGGACAGGTAGAGCATATACCCGTAACAAAACTATCCACCTCATCCTTAGAGGCGGGTCCAAGACGTTCAGATCCAGATCACACTGTCCTTATCTGATGAGTGCACCCAACTGGAAACAGGTTTTGAGGTGTGTGTGTGATTAAAATACTTATGAATATTCATCTTTTAAACAATCTATTATCTAAATATTTGGCTACTCCTATACGCTGTGTAAGTCGTGAATCTTAACTTAGATTATTCTTGAATTACCCATTAGAAACTCACCGCTTTTTCGCACTACGTGTGCGAGTCTTCGGCGCTGCAAAAATAAAATGATACCAGAAATAAGAATAAGCCTCGGGTAGAATTGAATCAACGAAGCAAAGCGAGAAATTCGGGTTAGTGGACACATGTCAGTTGCATTTAATATTAATTTTCAAAATACGCCAAAAATTACCTTAACGCACAACGATCTGTTTCGTGCTGTTTGCACTGACCCTCGTTGGGGTTGTGTGATGAAACTGTATGCAAATGCGGCTATTTTGTTAAACACAATGGGCTTAACCCATTCCACATGTGTTTGGACAGAGTGACTAATGCTTAAGGGCTTTCAAAATCTGGTCTACAGAGCATGCTCGCCCTACTACGACAGCGCCGCCTGTGGTGGCTTGGTCATGTCTACATAACTGATAATGTTTGTATTCAAAAAGCTGTAGAACATTGAAATTCATGCGACTGTGATGTACATCCATGGTCGACATCAACCGAAGGAGACCAACACAATACAGATATGTGTTTGGAGACGAGATTGAACAGGTTGGTCGTGCCAACCTCATCCAGCAGTGTATTAAAAGTTCCCAGCTTGTAAAACAAAATTCCTCTAACGCATGTTTAACCAAATATACTTAAATTGATAAAAGTTAAGCCGAAATCATTAGCATTGTATAAGAAAAAGACTGTATTCGCGTACATGAATTTTCAGCGATCATTTCAACCACGTAAAGACACTTTTACAAAAACGTTTCGTGAGCACTGTTGCGAAGAAGATTCAATGAAGTTTGTCAGTCGCCTCCTTTGATCAATAATCATCTTCGAATGATCAACAAATAGAAAGCAAGATAGGGAGAAAGAAATCCTGAATTTTTCGGTTCTCGAATTATGAACGAGTTATTTGCATTGAGTAGATGAGAACGGTTTGCAATTCACGAAAATCTCATTTAGTAAGTGTTCATTATTGGACGAAATGGCTCAGATCAATCTGGCTCATTCACATAAGTGTCGATCATCCATTTTACCAAGCAACACAGGGTTTAACATTTGTAGACATCATGCATTAAGCAAGCCAAAGCTTTAGCTAATTGTGTCGAGTTTAATCGAGGCGTTAAAATGAATGATATGATAATTTGTTTCTGGCTTGCGTGAGATGTAAATCATATGGGGAAGTATCTTCAATAATCACAACTGCCCTAGCTGATTGAAGTAGATTGCTAACAAATCAGCTGAATCCTATTCATCTCCAACGAAGATGTACATCAAGAGTTGCTCGCAATCTAAGCATACTCACCACTTTCGCCGTATTGAACATTCAGCGGATTTGAGGTATCCATCTCTGCGAGACTAACGCGCCAGGCAAGATTCATCTCTGGAGTGGTTTGCCCATATTTTTTCAGGTGGGTTAGTAAGGCATTTTTGAAATTCTGCGTCAATAAACAGTGCAAAATGGTAGCAAATTTGGAGAGGGTGCATCCTTGAAACTAAAATAAATATATTTTCTGTATTACAGACTTCACATCTCGGTTCTCTGTTCGAATATTCAGAGATGCGGAAGAACACAGCTAGTCTGTAACTCCGAATGTACTGCAGTCGAGATTCTACAGAGTGTAAGTCTTGTTAGAGACAAGAGAACCGAAGCATGTGACAAGTATTCTAGTTCCTGGAATAGGTTTTTGAATAAAAGCATGATAACTGCTTGTGTAAAAAACTGGTGAGAGACGGGAGCAGGTGTAGAAATTTAGCATCGATTGAACAAAGTGTAATTGTTCAAGGTATTTCAAAACAGATCAACATAACAAGAGTTTGAACCTGGTGTCACGAAACTGTTCCAAACGTCATATCGAAGTGACGAGCGGAACAAACAGTTTGAAGTTATTTTGCCTCGCTATCAATCAAAGTATCACGAGTTACGTTTAATCAATCATTTGGATAAAGTCACACAAATTTATGAGAATAAGTGTTACAAATTCTATGCTTTTCTCCATAATGAAATTTGAGTACTTTCCATTGATCAGTTGACATTTTCCGCGCAAATACTTCACCACTGGTTTAGAGCTGCTTACCTGTGTCAAACGGAGAGAGCGAGCGAATAGAGTGATAATTTTAGATAATTATACCCGCATTTAGGTCCAAAACTTTTGCTTCCTTGAAACATTTTTGGGACTACTCATCAGAACCAAGTTCTTTGAAATATCCACGAATATGTTCACGACGGTTCATAATGAAGGCACTTCACCCGAGTTTCGCTCTTATTGGAGCTCATCAGCAGTGCATATCCTCTGATTGGGATGGAACTTGAACCCCCGACCATCACCATTGTAGTATCACACCTTTCGACTTGAGCTAGCGTTCACCGTTTGACCAATTGCAATTGAGCATTCATAAATCTTTCTCGAGAATGACACCTTTATGGGCCTTCGTGATCAAATTTTTGAATATTTCTAAGGATTTGGTACTGATGAGTAGTCACAAACATATATAACGAATTACCCAACACACGCGAACAACAACAATGCCCATTAGATTAATCGGTGTTAGCTTAAACTGTATCCGTTTTGAAAACCTGACACAGAGATCCGTTCGGTTGGGCGACCACAACAGATGCTCCTAGCTGTTTCGAGACTGGTTGATAAGATAAAGCTGTCCAAATGTGCAAGTCTAGAGAAAGATTCATGAGCGCTTAATTGAGTTCGGTCAAACGGTGGTCGGTAGCTAAAGGCGTAAGGAGTGGGGCTACAATAATGATCTTGGCGGGTTCAAGTCCCACCTGATTTAGAGTATATGCTCGGCTGATTATCTCCAATAATAGCGGAAGTGGAGTCCAGTGCTTCTATTATGGATAGTCGTGATTCGAATTTCTGAATATTTCAAAGGATGTGCTACTCATGAGTAACCACAAAGATAAATAACGAATTCTCGAAAGTTTGTTATTTAATCGAAAACTAATATCTATTTCTCAAAAGTTCCACTTCGCACATCCGTGTTTTAAACATACGTTGTTCTGTTGTTTTAACAGGCTGCTAAAATCCCGTTTATTTTTCTTACTGTACTGTGGCTAAATGGTAACGCAAACTGATTTCAAGTAGAACTTGGGCTCCAAATTATTGGTTCTTAAATTCAATTCTGCACGATGAGTAAAATACTGACCTTTGTGATTTCACGACGTAATAAAGGTTCAACTTCGTCTTCCCCGTACATTATTCGGACTAGTTTATCTCTCTTTTCAGTAAACCGGGCTGCCAGCGTGTGCATCGCATTCTGGTCCGCATCCAAACACTCATCAGTTAGTTTGAGTTTCTCTGAATAGATCGAACAAAACTCGGACAAGTATGAGAGATATTCACACACGCAATCAATAAGCGTATCTGCCAACTGCTTCACACGTAACGGTAGTGTAATCAGACCACCTGAAACAACTTCTTCTTCTTCTCCGAGAAGTAACTGGAAAGGGTAGTACTTTGTGGCTTTTGAGGTTGTGATTGTCTGTTCATTTAAATATTCCGTGATCGTTGGATTGCACTCGGTACCAATAACGCATAGGTGAAACCCAAGAGGGGCATTTATTCGTAATTGGAAGCAATGCCTTCCTGGAGGTAGGTTTAATCTGACTGCTCGATTCACGGTGCAATTCACGCACTTCACTGGATATCCGCTCTTCGATTCTGTCCAGCATTTGGTTTCGATCAAAAGGAATGTGACATGAGAGGTATCGCTTGTGGCGGCAAAAGTTTGGATTTGTGTAGACGCGTCCTTTTGTTCTGTAATTGAAATGTACTACTAGGTTAACAGTGTCTTTCTTATCTGAGATTGTTGGTTTTTAATGTTACCAGATTGAGCAAAACATTTAGAGAATTTTCTTACATTTGTTGCTGCTGATCCTCGTTGGAAAAGTTGATCAGGTCAATTAGCCATAACTGACAAACCTCCCGTCTGAATGTCCTCAGTAAACGGTCAAATACTTACACACGATGCTCAGTTGTCAGGCGAAAAAGTGCTATCGGAATACCAATGTGCTTTCCAAAATGGGGGATCAACCGTTTTCAGGATTTTATTTAAAAAGGAGCTTTAAGAGAAGAGTTCGAAATAACTTTTGCCACTTTATCATGTTTTATTGATTTATTCTAAGCTTTCACCTATATCAGCAGAATAGGGAATTCGGCCATTTTTATGGTATAAAAAGCGAGCAGGATAACAGAGAAAAAACAGGATGACGAGGTATATGGAGTGAAATGATATTGGCATCTTTATCATGAAGGAATTAGTCGACTTTAATTGTTTAGATCTACAGATTCTAGAACTCGATAAGAAGTTAAATAAGACTGTGTTTATGCGCATATGCTGCGCGTATATCTTGTTCCAGTTAAAATAACTGTTCTTCTAAAACAGAGCACGATTATTTAATTAGGCAAGCGATGTGATTGCAAGCTGTTAAAATTAAAACATTTTTGAGCACAAGGCAAATAACGCACTGTGCTAATCTGTGAGTTCTAATGCCGACGACGCAGCGATCATTGCTCACTGTTGAGAGCTGCTTCAGACACGAGTGTCCTGCTCTACGTCAGGATGCAATGACTTTAAGCTTGCAATTGCCAGTATCTCATCTCAGCAAGCCTGTTTAAAATTATTTGCATGAGCCTGTACACAAGGTCACGTCTCGGATGAAATATTGCTCATCAACTCTTTAGAAACACTGATAAAAATACTCGAATCGGCATATTCGCTCATTACGGTCTTACGGTGAAAACAAAAAATAATGGTATACAACGTATGCATACTCATATTCTAACAGTATAACAGTAAAACCAGGAACATCCACGCGAGACACGAAACGACATTGCATGAAAGAAATGTTTCTACGCCGGAGTGAATCATATTTTGTACATTGTTGTAATTTTAGTTTGTGATTTCTGGAAGCAAAACAAGTAAGACGCACCTTCGCGCGAAGGCACCTTTTGCACCGACTCTTGCAACCTGGCAGAGACTGCAGGCCAACGCGGGATTGCAGACAATTCCAAATGTAGCTCGGTAGGCCTGACGCTGTCCACAAACAAATAGAGACCACTGTTCACGCGGTTATCATCGCATGAGATTCCAGCGTTCTGTCCGGGGGGATATCAAAACACCAAGTGATGTAATCCAGGTTCTATTTCAGACTCATATAGAAGTATGGTTTTATAATGGTAATCATATATGGCTTAATTTTATATGTATTCTCATCGAAATTTATCAATCAAGAATTCAATTGCGGGAAAAGAAAAGTTGAGGGTTTCTCTCCAATAACGTTCTACAATGTGATATAATCAATGATGTGTTGTGGCGTTCATCCACTCCAGTTTTGTGCTCTTTCTTCTCAGCTTTTTGCATTAGTAAAATTCAGTTCATTCGGACTTTAATCAATGGTAGCATCATCTTCATCAACATCATCATCGTCAGAGACAACATCACACTGATAGCATATACCGAATGGTTAACTGCAATACAATATGAAAAAAGTAAAATCCTATAAGATTTCGAAGGGTTGGACTTAAATAGCTCCGGATTTTATAGAATAGTTACGGGGGTGAGGTACCTACACCTCGAATGGAACAGGCATTCAATCGACGTTCGTGAACGAGTAGAGCGACATCATCACGACAGTTTTCCTGTGTATTTCACCACCATGCATCCCAACAAGCTTTCGTCCTCACTCAACTTGACAACATACAAAGTTTAGCAAACATTCGAAGAATACGTTTAGTGCAAGTCCGCCAGTGAACACGCTTTCGGAACGTATCCTGAAGTGTGACTGACCACTTTGATATCTAAGCAACAGGATATCTCGTGTGGCATTTAAGAATTTCCACTATTAGTTGAAAATCATATTCTGACGACCGAATTTTACATGACATTTCTATAACCACAACCCAGAATTTCTGGCACTAATCTGTCATCTTTACATGAACCTATTTCTCAACAACATAGTTCAGCGACTACAATTCAACGAAGTGTTTTTGAAAGGTTTCATACATCGAAGACTGCACAGTTTGTCGGATAAGTAGTTTCAAACAAACGAATGATGGATGTTGTCGATGCGTAAAATTCTACGTAGGTGTGTTTTATCGTCATTTCAGAGAATGTGCTAGAAATCTATGGTGATAACAAACCTTGATTCGAGAATATGTTCTCATAGCAGGATAGCTGGCGGTATCGTGGTAAACATCCAAATTGCTGTAAGAAAAAATATTATTTTCTACTAAAGCACCAAATCATTGGACGATTAATATATGAAGATAGTATTCATTGCCGATGCATGGATTATTAATGGTGATTTGATACAAGACGTAAAATGTTAAAGTTTGAGCACGTGGTCGTTTCGAATATATACAACAGAAGAAAATTTTGCTAATGTTGAACTAGTGGATTCTATTGAAAATAAACACGTAATTTTATATAAATCAAGTTACTCATGAGTAACATATTGTCCGAAGAATAATAAACCATTAAATTAAAGTGTTAAATGACTAAATTTCCTAAACATTTTAAATTAATTCACGGCTCGAATAAAGTTATCACGAGTTATGAGTAGATTGGTGAGACAGGAGTGTCTTGCTCTAAATTCGTGCAGTGCGATGGAAAGAATCTTATTTTGTTCTAAATGTCTGATAAGTTCATCAGCTACAAATCGTTCGAGATGTTTAGTGACCACTGGCAACAATGTGTCTGCATCCTGCCTTTATATATTGGAGAGATTAATCCACTTATGTCGTCAGTGAGAATCTTTATGCAACTCAGTGGTAAGTTGAAAAGATCAGAGAGTGATGAAAATAGAGCATGGGTTCAATGTTTTGGTGATCTTTTTGTCTTTAACCTGTGAAGTCTCACCAGGACACCCCAGGGTTTACAGCGGTGTCTTGTATTGTGTTCATTTTTGATCTGAATGCAGTCACAACACATGATAAGCGCTCTTTTTAGTAAAACACTCTTGATTAAATTTGAGCAATTTCGTTTGCGGCTTCGAAGTCATTTGAGGTAGTTTCATTCGTAGTAAGTAAAGTGGAAACTCCTGGTTCATCCTGGCCTTAATGTTCATGATCTTGAAGAGAAACTTCGGGATTCCTTCAAGTGTTTCCATCAGATTGATTTGATACTCTTCTCTATCTTCCTGCACAAGTTTAGTATCTTTGTTCCTCGGCAAAATTTTGGATTTCCACGATTCAAGTGTTGCCTACAGTATTTGACTTCTCCACGCACAGTTTCTCACCTTTATCCATTTCCGTGTTTGACTCCGGATCATGGATTTGAATTCTTATCAGTTTTTTAAACATATTTAGTACAAGTTCAATTTTTTCCCTAGATTTTCTTAAGTATCAATGACCAGCATTGTTGGACACCAGCGTTAATCGGTGCCCAGTTGGTGACTACTTGAAGTGCGATTTATAATGCAAACGTATCGATATTTCTTATTAATTTCTGAGCGTCATTAGCTCTTTTCGCTTCAGATGTATAGTCGAGAGCAATGACTACGTTATCACTCGTTCCAACTGAGGCTTCGTAGCGGATATCCTCGATGACATTTTTTTCGCTGGTCAGAACACGATCGGGTATGGACGGTGTATTTTTGCCTCTGAAGCGAATGATGCTTGAGATGTGGTTAAATAAAGCAATTCCGTGGAACATTTCGGAAAGGATGCACATAACACAATGATTACCCTACATAATTATTCGAATAACGATGACCTTGTTCATAGTTTGGCGGTTTTTCAATGATTATTTCTGTGCTCTGATGTTGATTCGCTTAGCCGGATTAAACGTAGACCAGAAAACTTGTTTGAAACACAATGTCTGTTTATTGTGCGATAAATACCGTATTGTACGATAAATAAATGTTAAAACATTGAATTATAGATTTTTTCACTAGTTAGGCAGCTTCGCAAATCAGCTAAGCAATTGTCTCCAAGATGCCAAACTATCGTCTTTCGGAGTTGAAACCATGAACGTGAAATTTGAGATCACTTCAATACAGGAGAAACTGTGCTAATGCAGCAACCAACGCATTCCTCAAGAGCATTTTAAACCAGTGTATTACTTTCGAATCGGGCTGTTTATTTTCGCAAATCTCGTGGCTCATTTGCTTTGGGCGTACCGCCATATATGGCATTTACCGTGTTAAATCGAGCTGTCTTTTTGGCGGGCAGGACTCGAACGAAAATTCATGTGTTGCGATTGCTCGGGTGGTTTCTTGGACTACGCAAGCACATTGACAGGCAGACAGACGGACACAACATACCGAATGAGGCTAACGCACACAAACGGAGCATTTCAATGCCACATTCCACATCCATGACGCACCAATCTCATATAGCCAGCGTTGACAGAATGCAACGTAAGACTGACCTCTTGCAGTGCCATAGAATTAGGGCAACGTTGCATATGCTGCAAATATGCCATACCGCAAACGCAGTATGCTTCATCCAGTGTAGGTCTCCAAACTGGAATCCATCTAGGAAAGAAAACCGCCATAGAAAAGCGCTACACAACCATTCAGCTGACCGCAATCCCGACAAGCAATTTGCAGGCGCACTTAGCTTTGATCGATCAAGATGTGTGACGACCTCTTCATCAAACTCTACCACCTTGGCTATTACTGTCAGGAACCTTCTTTGAACCCATGATTACGAATCTAATATTGTATTATAATATATGGGATTTGATTTCCCATGGAGCTACTCAATTCTTTTAAATAAAGTAAATTACAATAGACTGTTTAACATGTCCCTTCATCATCAACATATGTTACGGTTAGCGAAAATCAACAAAACCTCTGCAAATTTTATTCAGACATAAAACATTGTAATTTTTCCCAGTGGAATCCTTGAAAAGCTCAATACGTCGTGATTGCTAGTTCATTGTTGGCCTCCTTCAATCGATATCGGCTATGGATGTATATCGTAAGTGCGTGATCTCATCAAGTTTCAC
Organism: Atriophallophorus winterbourni; assembly: GCA_013407085.1. Classification (NCBI taxonomy): domain Eukaryota; kingdom Metazoa; phylum Platyhelminthes; class Trematoda; order Plagiorchiida; family Microphallidae; genus Atriophallophorus; species Atriophallophorus winterbourni. The sequence continues at coordinate 12,374 of JACCGJ010004703.1, forward strand.
AGAGATTCGAAGGACTACGCAATACTATTCACGTGGAGCAGTCTCTCTAGCTGTGCTCACATTGATAGGCTGCACTCAGTCGATCGAAGTAAGTCGCTCTCTGACGGCGCGATCAGCCAGAGCAGTATCCACTCTTTGCGAGCTTGCAGGTGATGTTTAACACTGCTCCTTCAAAGTCAGCTTTCAAGTGTAAGTGTTTTCTAATTCGTGAGGTTAATGTCGCGAGCTTTCAGAACCCTTTTGCACACACACACACACAAGTTCGGTCTTCAAAAAGGTCGAATTCCTGATTTCAACACACCATGGAGTAGATCTTTGTGAATACGACCATTTTCCATTCTGTAGATGTGACCAAGCCACCACAGGCGGCGCTGTCGTAGTAGGGTGAACATGATCTGTAGACCAGCTTTTGAAAACACTTCAGCATTCCTAACTTTTTCAATTTACGATATGTTCAAGTTACAGCGAATGCTTCCTAAATGAAAAGCATTCAGCTTCATTTGGGGTCTTGCGTTGGTGATCCAGGATTCAATGCAATCACACGCACTGCTGTAAACCATCATATTTGTATTTACAAGATTCAAGAATTTATGGTCACAAAGAGCATATAGCTTCACAATTACCATATCATAGTAAATATTCGTTCAATAAGAGTTATAAAAAACAATTATACGATGTCACTGGAGTCAAGTAATATGCTTACTCTGAGTCAATACACAGGCATCGTCAAGTCGTTATGTAACAAATAAGTGTCCAAGTTTCGAGTGAATGTTTTGATACAGGGAGAGGTGATAATTGTTTCGGGAAGGGCATTCCACAGGAAACAGACACGTACCCAATAGAAATATCGGCGACAGTTAGTACGGGAATAGGGAATTTGTAGTGCCGCTGAGTGGCTACGTGTAATTCCTGATCCACAGTATTTGAACAAATGTTTGAGTGGATGATCTGGAGTATTCAATATTTTGTATGTAATGATAACGTCACTTCGAAGTCTACGTTGAAGGGGGTGGGGAGCTTTAGCTTTTTCAACCTTTCCTCGTATGTAAGGTCTCAAATACCACGCACGAGTTTGGTTGCACGATGATATATCCTGTCCAGCAAGAATATATCTTTTCTCATCCACGGAGTCCATGCTTGCGCTGCATGTTCCATTGTGGGAATTAAGTAGGACTTCATGATGCTTGGCTGCCCTAGACCCGAGAGTTCAAACGGGACAAGATGACAGATGCTCTGCCAATCCGCTTATCTATCTCCGTGTCTAGCGAGGGGCTATCCGCAATGGCAGAACCAAGATATGGAAAAGGATGCATGGGTTAAAACTGACAGCAATGTTCGGAAGCTTTTATTAAAGCTTCTATTTTGCAGTAGAATTATACATCTTGTTGCACCGTTCACTCATGTATAATATTTCAAATGAATATCCTAATTAATTTGACAGTTCTGTTTCGTAGATTAAAACGTGCTTATTTAAACAACAACAAAAACGCGAAAACAATATATACTACTATTATTACTACTACAATTAATATTATCAATACTTTGCATAGATGATTATATATATTATTAAGTGCGGTGATGTGTTCACCACAACATATATATTACGCTTTGTTAAGTGAAGTCTTACTTGAATATTTCACAGAACTCAGCAATGTCCACCCATACACCAGGATTGTGGAGATTTTCTTGCTGCAACGTATTCAATTGTTGCCTGTTGTTGGTTAAATTGTAAACTACTCACTTCTCATCCTCCGTTTGGTCTCGCATTTTACTTTTCGACAAGGTTGACCTTCTGGGTTTCGCTGTATAGAAATTGATTGATGCAGTATTATTACTCGAGTATT
>JACCGJ010004703.1:14237-28205 GCA_013407085.1 Atriophallophorus winterbourni
GACAACGTTGGATATGCTCTGAATATGATATACCACAAACGCAGCGTGCTTCATCAAGTGTAAATCTCCAAACTGGAATCCATATAGGAAAGAAACCTTTTCCCGTAAACCGCCTACTACTTATGTTCATAGAAAAGTGCTAGACAACCATTTTGCTGACTGCAGTCCCGACAAGCAATTTGCAGCCGCGCATAGCTTTGTTCTATGAAGGCGTGTGACGATCTATTCATCAAACTCTACCAGCTTGGCTATTACTGCCAGGAAACTTATGTGAAGCGATGATGGCGAATTATATTATATGGGATTTGATTTCCCATGGAGCTACTCAATTCTTTTAAATGATTTCAATTACAATAGACTGTTTTACATGTCCCTCAATCATCAACATATGTCACGGTTAGCGAAAATCAACAAAACTTCGGAATATTTTATTCCGACAACAAACATTGTAATTGTTGCCAATGGAATTCTTGAAAAGCTAGATACATCGTGATTTCTAGTTCGTTTGTTAACCTCCTTCAATCGATGTCGGCCGTGGATGTACACGGTCCCGCCTGATGGTTTCAAGTTCCACCGTGATTCGAATGACTAAGCAATACGATTCACGTGGAGCATTCTCTCCAGCTGTGCTCACATTGATAGGCTGCACTCAGTCGATCGAAGTCAGTCGCACGCTGACGGCGCGATCTGCATTCAGCAGCCCAGAGCAGTATCTGCTCCTTTTGAGTTTGCAGATGACGATTTACACTGTTCCTTCAAAGTCAGCTTTCAAGTGTTTGTGTTTCCTAAATCGTAAGGTTAATGTCAAGATCTTTCAGAACACTTTTGCCCACACAAGTGCGGCCTTTCCAAAGGTCGAGTTCCTGATTTCAACACACCATAGAGTACAGCTTTGCGAACACGAACAATTTCCATTCTGTAGACGTGACCAAGCCACCGTAGGCGGCGCTGTCGTAGTAGGGTGAACATGCTTTGTAAACCAGCTTTAGAAAACACTTCATCATTCAATTCACAATATGTTCAACATACGGCAAATGCTTCCCAAATGAAAAGCATTCAGCTTCATTTAGTGTCTTACGTGGGTGATCAAGGTTTCACTGCAATAACATGCACTGCTGTAAACCATCACATTTGACTTTACAGTCAACTTACGGCTGCCCTAGATCCGAGAGTTCAAACAAGACAAGATGGCAGCTGCCACGCTACTCCGCTTATCAATCTCCGTATCTAGCGGTCATTCGTAACGGTTGAACCAGGATATGTAAAATGATGCAAGGGTTAAAACTGACAGCAATGTTGGGAAGGTTTAACTAAAGTTTCCATTTTGCAGTAGAATTATACATCTTGTTGCAACGTTCACTCATGTATAATATTTCAAATGAATATCCTAATTAATTTGACAGTTCTGTTTAGTAGATTAAAACGTGCTTATTTAAACAAAAAAACACGAAAACAATATATATTACTATTATTACTACTACAATTAATATTATCAATACTTTGTATAGATGATTATATGTATTATAAAGGGAGGTGTATTCACCACAATATATATATATATTACGGTTTTTGAAGTGAAGTCTTACTTGAATATTTCACAGAACTCAGCAATGTCCACCCATACACCAGGATTGTGGAGATTTTCTTGCTGCAACGTATTCAATTGTTGCCTGTTGTTGGTAAAATTGTAAACTACTCACTTCTCATCCTCCGTTTGGTCTCGCGTTTTACTTTTCGACAGGGTTGACCTCCTGGGTTTCGCTGTAGATTAATTAATTGTTGCAGTATTATTATTCGAGTATTATGTCAGATATCTTCATGTTACGATATGTTTTCCAGCAATCATTCGGAACTCACCAAGAATTTTTGCACCCACCTGAAAATAAACTAATATTTCATAATACGAGCGAAGAATAACTGAAATCAATTTGAGACAATTGGTAGCAAACCTTAAATTCGATTGAAACGGTCGACCTTGAATGGAATTCAAGTTATCAATATTTGTGAGTCAATCAAGTTTTCCGGTGTTCGTGTGACGCGATTTCTTCTGTTCGCATTTCTTAGATGAACACAGTTTGATCGAAGACAAGCGCTTGATAAAGTCGATATTTCGACAAATTTATCTACAATGTATGCACACAAATTAACCTATTTAGGTAATGGAAAATTCCTGTTTTGGAGGGATGACCAGATCGCATGTATTTAAACAAAACCATATTTCATACAGCTTTTCATACCCGTCAGTTTTGTTCAGCTAACGAAGAAAACAGAAACCAACGGGCGTCTACCATTCTCCTGTGTACATGTCATGAGAAATGACTCAGGAACACTCCAGACTAGCACCGATTGAAAAAACACGTGGACCAAATCCGTAAGTCCAAATTCAATCACCCATTTGTACACACACAAGAAGCTCTTTAACCGAGAGCATACGCGTGGCAAAACCCCTGAAGAGCTTGTGGAGAAAGAGAGAGGTAACTTTTCCAAATGCACAAGAAAAACGGTCAACGGATACAATTCGCTAAGGAGCCTTTCTCTGGAACAATTATGTTCACATGTAAGGCAACCTCTACCATGTGGGACAAACTTTCAGAAATTGCCACGGGAGTATTAGGACCAATAGGCATACATTTTGATTATAGACCAACGCGAACACTACACAACCAGCTGTGCAAAGTAAAAGAAGAAGGATTGGAATAGTAAGACCATTAAAACTTGGTCTACATAATACCTTGCGTGGAATGTCAGATGACAAACAGCGGATTGAGTACCAGGCGAAATGAACACCTATCGGCAGTGAGTAGGAACGATTACAAATCCCTAATATCAATTCACGCTGCCCAAAAGGACACAAATTCAACGAAAATGGAGCGGAAACCATGAGACGCATATGCCACATAAGCGAATTTTTCTATGCTTGGCACTGCATAGCACCGTCATTAAATCAGCAAGTTCAATTGAAAGACATGTATGTACCAATGGAGTACCGAATATTTATCCAAGTGACCTTGAGAACAACCAATAACGAGGAGAGAAACCGAACGGTTAGCGTTTAAAATTATCGGACGAGACGATTACCATCACATTGATAAAGACCAAGTTGACGATGTCGTTTACCTCGGGGATGAAACGTCCTACCGTCACAATAATATCTCATCGAACACGAACGTCCAACATCCAATCCGTGAGCTGCAAGCATTCGCTTCAATATCCGATTTATAACCCAACCTCTTTCAATAAATTTATGTGGTTAAGAAATTATTTGCTGCAAATTTGCGAGCACGAATAAAGCTATTTTTCTTCATTCTGACTTATGCCCGGATGCTGAACACTTTCACGTGAAAAGTGTTTTGTACGATTATCAAAAATAATATGCCAACTTACCTCACCCAGCTCCTGTTCCAATATTTTGTCCTGCGTTTCTTTCTTTAACGTTGAATCACGATTTTCCGTTTCAATGTTAGGAGTTTCACCCGTATTCTCATCGGTATCAGCTCTGTTATGTCAGACACGATTGATTGAAGCGGGACAATAGTTCAAATTGGAAATTTATGTATAACTGAACGATAAGTATCAAGCATTAATATCCGAAAAGGTGCAGTTCATCTATAGAACACGCAAATCAGTAATGCACTGTTGCAATGCAAGAGAGAGGACATATAAGCGTCACAGCATATTCGTCTTCCAAGTGCATTTTCTGTCCCCTTTCCGGAACCACTTTGTGATTCTGTATTTCAGCAAGGTGGTTTCTCCGATAAGGCCTACTTAACAATGGCTCCAAAGTTACACATTCTCTAACATTTTACCACTGTTCTAAGTCTTACGGAAAGCTGTCTCTACTCGATTAAAGTTCAAACAAGACAAGGAAACTGTCTAATACGGTTTTCAAATTATGTAGAGATTGCGAAGGAACTAGTTGTAAAAAAAACGGCCACACGCCCACAGATCTTTCGGTTACCCGCATGCAGACCTAACACGAAATAATTTATCTTTAATGTAAATCGTTCAAAGTAATGTGTGCTCCATTCCCCGAAATTAAAACTCACTACCGGTCTTTTTCTAGCTGTTTGCCATCGTCGGTGAAGACAGGAAAGATTACGTTTAGTGATCCTTGATGAACAGTGGATATCTACATGGAAAACGATGTTTATACTTGTGAATGCCACGAACCTGATTGTTGGTCACATCCCCGCACTTACGCACTACTTCGGGTTTCTGGCTGTTTGCCGTCGTCAGGTGGAGACAGTAAGATTAGGTTCAATGAGCCTTGAAACAGTGGTAAAGTGTACGAACCCTATTTACCAGTGGCATACAAGTATAACCTTGCAAATCATTCAAGTTATGCTGGAATTCTATTGAGATTATACGAAGATAGTAGACAAATCATACAACTGACGTAAACGAGAATTTCGTGAATCGTGGCAAAAAAATCACGCCTCCGACAAATGGGCCAATGAGAGACCGCGTTTTAAGGAACCCGGACGATCCCCGAAAGTGACGATGAACACAAGCCCTATAGATTTGCTAATGATGTCATCTAGCCTGATGACGAAACGTCTAACAACAATAACGCAAGCTCAGTGAATACCGTCCGCTCAGATTTTTTAAGAGTTACAATTGTGGAGTCGTGAAGTGCTTCAGCAATGAGTGCTAGTCAAGAGCTTTAGAACAATATGCAGAGATTGACCCCCGGCACAACACAAAGTGCAGGAAGCGACGAAACAACCGACGACGACCATCGCGATTCTGTAATAATTCAGGTTTCGGGATGATGTCTTGAGTACGGTTCAAGTGATACTACGTTTGAGAACATGAAGATACGGACAACGTCAGCTGTTATCGAACGACACGCAATCGTCAAGTCCGGTCAAACGACCCCTGGTTGGTGAGGGCATGAAGTGAACCAGTGGGCAAGATATCTCTTAATAAATCAAATCAAATTGACAACACGGAAAGAAGTTTCAGGTTAGTGTTTCGGTTGCTTGATTTGCGATTATATGATAGACGTGTAGCCTTGGCGTAATAAACGTGTTTGACCTCGGGACATAATCTTCAAGTGGCTAACAAACCAGAGAAATTTCGTGATTAATGTTGTATCGTTTACCCAAAATTTCGCGATAAGATGCCAGATGTTGGCCTTCAGCCACACGCTAACAGATGAGATGAGATGTTGGCCGATAATCTGAAGCAGTCGTGTGACTCAAGGAACGCGAAATACCTTCTGTCCGGAAACGTGTTAACTTCTCACTCACTATAGAATAACTGTCACGATTTCACCGCCAAATTCGCAGTAGATATTACTATTGCTATTTTATTTGAAAACTGTATTGGAGGCAACTATTGCTTGACTTATTGTTACGGCTATACAAGTTGACCAGTATTCGGTGTGACTCACAAGTCGATATTTTTGCATGAATTCCTTGTAAACTTGATAGATGCTAAACCTCTATTCATGGAGGTTGTATCATTTAAACTTTTATCAAACGATGGAAACTCACTTCTGTACCGGTGATGCGACATTCAATACACTTCGGATGAGCAACTTTCGCACAGGTTCCTTCTCAACCTCTACATCCTCGGGTAGCGGAAAGTTCTCTGGTCTTGGACGAATAGTTTTCCAAAGCGGTACTGGTTTCGGGGGAATGAGAGGTTTGTCGCGGTAGCAGATCACCTCAATTGGATGGGGAATGGTCTGCGTGAAACCCAACTTGGAGAGACGTTGCTCTGATTTTTGCTGTTCGATTCCAAAATTTAGAAATTATTATGTATGCACTTTACGGTACAATATAGTAGGTAAATGGTAAAATAAGATGAGACATACATTTGAAAATATCACATTTCAAGAATGGTAAAATTATTCTTGTTCATCAGTTAGTGAGAACAGGAAGTTTTTGTGAGCGGACTATCCGAAGAAGATCTATGATTGCTGCATAAGTGGAAAACACATTTTGAAGGGATTGATTTCATTGTTTTCAACAACTGGTGTCGGTCTTCTGTGGGGTCATCTTTTGAGCGACCGATTTCATGAAATAAATGTTACGCGTCCAAACAATATCTGAAATCCTTCAAGCATAAATTTGCTGATAAATGAATGTCATCATGAATTTTTAAGGTCACAATGTGATAAGTTAAGTCCGTGTGTCTAAAATTAGATTACCCATAAGACCAACTGAATGAACTTCATTCTACATTTCATTCTCGAAAGATTCGCATACAAAGCATAGTGCGATTAACCGGCTGACCTTAAACTTAGTCTCATTATTACATGCAATTTCTACCCACCTGGGCTTTGCATTTTGGGCCCCTCAATTCGTTCATTGATACGTATAGAATAACTTTTGGCATTTGGTTTGAACTTTGCATCGTGGTTTCTGTAACGTCAGCTTTAACAAATGAATCTATCATGCATCAACTAACCACGCTGCTTAATCTCATTCTTTTTCTTTCCTTGTTTTGCACTGGGTTTCGATGGGGCTGGAATTATTCAATCAATCGATTAACTATGTTTACTTTTGGCCGATTTAATGGGTTTCTTTGATTTGTCAACGTTTTTCTTCGCAGAAGGCTTCTCACTTTTGTTATTTGAAGTTGCTTCGTCCGTAGCAGGCTTTATCTCGTCTGGTTTGTTCCAATCTTGTAACATCCGATGCAAATCGTCCCACAGTCGATTGGGTGGAGTTTCGCTACATTAGTCCGGCTAGTTTCAAAAACCTCAAATTTACCTCAGTGGAATTCTATACCGCATCCATCCAGTCAAACAATGCATGGCGCTAAATTCTCCGAATTCCTGGCAGTGCCCTCTTTGATAACTTAGTGGTTTGCCTCCAAAGTATAATTTATCGTACTTACCATAATGAAGCAACTTTCAAAAGACCCTTTGTCAGAAGCATCGGCCATAGTTCCGCTGAGTTTGGGGATTGTGGCAATAAAAGTTGTTCATTTTTATCAAATGGCATTCGGTCATCGATCAAAACTTTTCTCCAAGAACCCTGGTACAAGCGAGTTTGAATGTGTGTGTTTTTCAAAACTTACCATCCAGAACAAACGAATTGCATATTTACCGTAAGGATTGTACTTCAAAGTAGAAGAATCTTTTGTCGTGGTTATCAATCCGGCTATATGTTCCATAGGGTTCCTTAGCGGAATTTTTGAGTTCTCTGAATTTTTGGTGACAAAAAGTTGCTGAATGTCACACAGTATCCATCTAATTGTCTGAAGGATCGGAAGAAAAAACACCAAGTTTATAGAGGTGTGAGAAATCTGATTGCAAGTAATAGATATTAAACAATTGTTGTTTCGACTAACATTCGTTCAGAAACTTGTCGGATATCATGCAACTAAACTTTTTTTCTAAAACAACCTGTTGTCCAATAACGTGTACTTAACACGAAAGCAATTTTGAAACGTTCTTCCTGGGGTTAGCATCTTGAATATGGACCACTCTCGATGCATGCAACACTACATCCCAGTCTACTAACGAGTAGTATATGATAGACCTAAAACATTCAAATCTCCTTTACTGAGGTTGAGCACGAATATTTAAATTACAGGAACAAATGTAACAAACGAAGAAAATAAAAAAATCAGAAGGTAATTGCGACATTCGTTATAAGATATTTTCGGAATTGTAGCATTGGACTGATGTTGGATGCAATGAAACATACGAAAATAGAGAAACTCTCAATGACAGTCCTTCAACCAAATTTGGTTTGCACCGAACATCTTTTGACTAAAAAATTGGCCAAATGTCTGCCAACGTAGAAACGTTCTTTTGAGAAATAAAAAGTTCCAGTCGTGCAGTGTAGCTGCAACCGTTGTTTGACTTAGAAGAACTTGGAATGATGTCTGTTATTCAAAGAAACATCTTCATCTAATAAAGAACCTCACCAACTGATGTCCAAACTATTGCGCATTTCACGCTACTCACTACTCAAACTGTTATGGCTTCAAGGCTAGATGATTCTTTGTAAGGCGAAAACTATTCATGATGTAAAGGATGGGGATGTGAGCATCACATTACATTATTCAATATGAAGTTTCGTGGAGATTGTGAAATGAAATTTCGCTCTGTGAACTCTCTGGAATAGCTCAAGTTATGTATTGACAATTTATTCGTTTTTAGTAGCGTTTTTAGCCGTTTTACAAAGTAACTTTTTTGAATATTTTAGCTTTTGTACAAATATACTATTTCTGCTGCCCAAATTTTCGAATGACTGTGAATTTCATCATTGTGAAGAGATCGTTATAATCAGAAATTTCATCGTCTCACCTACCTCCGATTTTAAAAGATGTTGGTTACAAGATAGCAAATTCCAGTCCTCGGGATCTTTCGATTCGCATATGGTGATCAGCTAGAAATTATGCTGGGAATGAGAAACAATGTTTACCTTGGGGTTAAGAAATTCATGAGGCCGTTTTGTGTGGGTTGCCACCAGCGATGGTGGCAGGAATACTTCTCCGTCCGGGTCAAGGAAGTAGCTTGCCTGCAGGAATGCACGTTAGTTAGAGAGACTTACAGGTGCCTGGGCCTTTTTTGAATCTGCTTGGGACACAGTTGCTTGCTTTATATGACATAAAATGATAACTCTCTGAAATTACCCATTTTTCCGCATTTATATCCGAAGTGGTCCATTCCGGCCAGATCAAAGGGCTGTTTTGTTGATTTTCTGCTGGGTTCGTCGTACTGAATTGAGAATATTTATTAGTTTAACTATTTTTGATATTTATATCTGATGATCTCAAAATCTGTATTGTTGAAAATGTAAGATGCGCCCCTTTGAATTGCGCTTATATAAATGCTAAAAGTCAGTGGACAAAACACTATCTAAAATTTAAACAATATTTGTGTTTTTCCAAGCACTTTGGTACCATCTGCAGTCCAAGACATGCTTATCAAATGGGGTAAAATCATGGAGATAAGGCTGCAAGCAATGGTATCAGATAAATCCAAACGGTTTTATGACACGTTTTATTAACCAGTTACTATTTCCAAAAGGAAATTCCCAAACTATACCAGGAACACGCAATGGAACACTTATAAATATAAGCATCCATCTATTCGTCATTAACTAATTGAACTCTTGAAGTTGTTTAATCGAAATAAGTGATACAACTGAACCAACTCTACCCTTTACTTCACATACCTCGTCATTCTGTGGTTATTGTTAAGCTTACTGCTTTTTCTACCATAAACCTTTCTGAGTTCTAATCAGGTGGAGAACGCCAGCATGGTTCCAGTGATCCATGAGACAGAAATAAGTCGGTAAACAAAGTAAGAATTTGAAACCATTATTAGATAGATTGTTGATGTCAGCATTCTCCAATAGTTGCTTACAAGTTTAAACCTTGTTTTAAATTTCACCGTTGTTTAAAGCCATGCATATTTTGAGCGTATTCTCCCTATTTGATGTGCGATAGCAATGTGTCCAAATACTGGGGGATGTGATTAGCAGGTAACAAGAGAAATATTTATCACATTTCACAAATGTTTAATACATCGTCTATTATTGTAGTTCAGGCATTATATGTTGATTATTAGGTTGAGCTCGCTATGTAGATTGCAGAAGTTTTATCATCGAACCAGATAACTTCATCAGAGTAATTCCTTGCTAAGCAAGAGTTCCTTGAAGTTCACCACCGTTATACATGTGTCTCCTGGATGTCGGTGTTGCTTTTCACACGATCGTTGCGATTTCTAATCCGCGTAAACAGCGAACGACGTTCCAGTTGTTCATAGGCACGGGTAAATTGCATATGTTGGTTGATAAATGATGCCGTTGAATGACATATCTCGATAAATTATTGTGTATGACGTGATCTTCCGCTAGCAAAGAATTGGCATTGATTTCAATCGAATACATATTATTCTGGATTGCTACCCGAGGTTTGTAGTCATGTCTCTCTAACAACATACCCGATCAACACCTACTACAATTGTTAGAGGACATGACCACAAACCTCTGTTATGAACCAAAAAAGTTGTTATCTAAGCAGAGATTTTGTAATATTTTCTGCAGCACTGCGAACAAAGTTAGATTACAACAATATATCACCCTCGAAAATTGATAATCAGCAATTAAGTCATAAAGTTTGTCTGGCAAAATTGCTTGGCCAAGTTTCCAGTAAAACCACATAGGAATTTAAAATGCGGGCGATAAATTAATTCAATGATTAGAACATTATTGTTATCGCTGCCAAGGTGGCCCATATTGAAAAGGTCGTGGAATCTGTATCATCGAAGACCACTGCGTTTCATGTGATGTAATTTGTAAAAGGTCTGTAAGATTTGTAACTCTGCCAAGGACGGTCCCCAGCACGTCTGAGAAAGGAGGATGGTTGGGCTTAGGGCTAGCAACCCTATCCCGTAAAACCTACATTGCTACGGAAACGATGACAACAGATCCGAAAATTCTACTTATCAATAGCTACAAGAGTGGTTCGGTCATGTCTGCAGGATGGATCCCAGTTCGCATACGAAGGTAGCCATTCACTGGCTTCCGCAAGGTAAACGAAAAAGGGGACGGCCCAAGGAAACTTGGTGCAGAACGTTGGAACACGAACTACATGACAAGGATTCACTGTGCAGACGGCAACGGAAGCAGCGGCAGACCGGAACCACTGGCGTGGGGTTGTCTTCGCCTCATGTGCCACCAGGCACGGAGAGGACTGAGTGAGTGAGTGTGTAAGATTTGTACCCAAAAATAGAAAAACATGGTGTCAGCAACGGTCTGAACATGACATCATGTTTGATTTCGAGAATATTCAACCCGCCATATTTGAAATTTAAGATAACCATCAGCTGATGGAATCACGTTTGGCCAGACTAACTCCATGCAATTGCTCAGATTTGAATTTAATTTCGATGGAAATCTTCATTGTTTTTGCGCATGTTTGATTTACGCGGATAAGATTTGACACCGAATGGGGTTCAGAAGTTTCACTTGCAAGTTTAGCAATTTTGGATTTTAATGTATGCAGCGAGATTTGAATCATATGCATTGAAATCGGACTGCCTTGCATGTATTTTGTTTGAGTATTTTGCGGTAATTTGCATGAAAATAAGAAGAACTAGGGGGTTGTTAACTGGAATAACACATCAAGTAGTCCTACAAAACTTCCGTGTTATGGGCGAACTCATACACAAAAGGCTCTAAACGATTACTTTTAAACGTTCTCTCATGCTTAATCGCCTTTTATGGTTTGATCTTTTGCAGTCTATTGTTGGTCACTCTTTATTTCAAACGGTCAAAACATTTGGGAGATTATACGATTCATATCTCAGGTCACTACAATCTGGCCGGTTAGACCGTACATGAAATGACTGTCAGTCGAGAAAGTGTTTTCACCGAACGAGACGAAAGTCTTTTGCAGGCGACAGAATAATCCTATTCAATTTTAACTTTGTAAGCTACAATTTTTATATAAGTGACTCTCATAATTGGCCAATCAATGATCGTCTAATGGCATGGAACTTATTGATTGAGAGCAATATATCGTAGTACTAACATCCCCTTCACTTGCACACCAAGACCGATTTCTGACAGTTTGCTGTCATTAGGCGTACGTAGTAAGATAAGGTTCAGTGAGCCTTGTAACAGTGGTAAAGAGGTAAACAAAATTACCTGTATGCCACTGTTGAATAGGTTTTCTTACAAATTACCAAGATGTTCAAATAGAGAATCACAAAGTGATTCTTGCCAAGCGCTCAAGGCGCTTACAAAAGACCAAAAGACCACCCATCCCTTAAACATCACTACCAGTTTCTTGTTGTTTACCGTTATTAGATGGAGACAGTAAGATCGATGTAAGTGATTGAGAATTCGAGGATAATAAAGGAATAATTCTTTTCTTTTTGATTTTCTACTAACGCTAGACCACTGGTCAAAGTTGCGAACAAATTATACGTAATTCAGCATCAGTCACATCATACTGCAGCGAATTCAAGAATTATTTGGCATCACTAAAAGCTATTGAATAAGTCTACAGACTAATTGATAGAACGAGTTGTTGCAAATGGTAAAAAATCAACACCTCTCGCAGCTAATAACGCAGATTCACATGGCCGAGATCATGGTCCGATTTATTTTTCTCCAAGTCAATTACCTAGCTAAACTTCCACCGTATAGCATAAGGCATCGGACATATATTCATGGGTTCAAGGACTGATAAATATAACATTAATAACCCGAGGCATTTTACGATTCATTGTTGAACACAAGACTATGGATGTCGCTAAAATATGCAAGCTCATGAATGCTTGACTTGAAACAGATTGTATATACATATTTTCTTACACGACCTTGAGAATGCCAGTGAGGAAAAACGCTTGGGTCTATGAATATCTTCTAGCTTGAAAAATCTCACTTTTACAGAGTGCCAACCACACAAAAGTTTCATTTGTACATACTAAACAAATGGATATTCCAAAAGCTTTCGGGAAAACGTTGTCTCAGAAACTTGACTACATATCCGAATGAATTAACGGAATACGGTGTACAGGCATGGTCTGCTTATCTCAAGTGGATTTTTGGAACACTTTAGCAAATGTATCATCTATCAACAAAGCTAGTCTCTGGTTGTCAAACAATACAGAAAATCGCCTACATGGAATTATAAGAAATTTCCATCTAGGAATTTGAACGAATCATATTTTACTATAAAAAATATTCCGTACACCAAACCAGTTCCAAAAAAGCTTTGCATGTGAATTGACACGCTAAACTCTTGCAACTTACTTGGTCTGTAAATGCATGAAGCAATTTGGATCAGTCTGTGCTTGATAAATCTACAAGACTTTAATCCTTACCAATAGGAACACCTTGCATCATTCCTAATAAATCACTCCGTTCTGGAATCTAATTCAGGCATATATTTTTCTTTTACCTATGTTTAAATTCATGCCATCCCTTTATTACTGGCCATCGAAATGCATTTTATACCATTAAATACTTTAAATCATTCAATATTGCCCCAATCGCATCGGCACATTTGATAATCGCAAACTGTCAAAAGGCTTAGTGGAATTTAAGTGTGCGAAGTGATTAAATATGAAATCGACACTTCAACCTGCTATCCCGTTAACGCGGGACTGTTTTATTCACGGAGCGAAAATCAATAGTTTACCAATTAACTCGAATGATAATATATTGCTCGTTGTTTTAAAACCTGAGTAGAACTTACCCCTTTTGATGTGCCTTCCTACTCATCAGCTTGGTTGTCCCTGCAAGTATCGATCATCTAAATTGTGTGACCGTTGTTTGTATTTATTGTGTCATGTTGTTATGGCAACCGCTGTTTTCATTATAGAACGCTAGGCTATAGACATTGTGAATAGTTGTGCGAACTCATCATCGTAATTATCGAGGTCACGTTACGTTTGAATGCGTGGGCCGATGGGTGAAGATCACGTGCTGAGTGGTATAAAATCGATTTTTAAATTTTGTCATTTTGAATGACGATCAGTAGGACTTTTTCCGAAGTAACAATACTCTCTGTTAGAATCCATTAGTAGATGATGACCACGGATGTTAACCATAATATCGTAGTTTTTATCAAAATATATTACTTATTAAAACTAGTAGTTATTTGCAATCAAAGATGAAATCACACGGAGGATTACTGTACTGTTTGTGCGCCTATGAAATCACAAGCTTGGAGTCAAGAAAGGGTTCGTGGAATTGAGAATCCAGTGTACTGCATAGATGTTTAGAATTGAAAATATGTGTCGTTTGCATCGTTTTAGTTTGTTTACACCGGCGCAATATGTTGTATTGTTTCAAGATTAGTGCAGTAACTGTAGCAGATAAACAGCAATGGACAGTTCCTCTAATGGTTTTAAGGTTACACCACTGAGAACACGGGGTACATTGACGAGTGGTCGATGTCACTTGTGGTGTACAACATGGTTCGGCACTTGGGCCAGTAATTTTCCTCGTTTAAATCAACGATCTATCACAGTGGTTGGTATAC
>JACCGJ010004703.1:28225-41073 GCA_013407085.1 Atriophallophorus winterbourni
AACCATCGTTAATAATACAAATTTTGAAATTCAGAAAAAATGGATTCACCACTTGCATCTTCCTTCCCAGATTCGTGAAACTAACGCGCTTATTCAGCTTTCAAACTCAATAATATATGGTACAATGACCAATTAAGCAATTTGTAAGACACTGTTATATAGCCGTCCGTTTGAGAATTCCAATTTAAAACTTATTTCTCTGCTCTGTGACAACGAAAGTTTCTGATACATTCGTCGGAAGTACATGACACAAGGTTGTCTATTCGAATTCACATAGGCGGAATTAGTATTTAGCGATAGAGGAGAATATACGTAGCTCAGGATGATGATGTTGTTCAGATGGTGTTCGCCGAGCTTGTGTAGTTGTTGGTGGACGTTTCGTCATCAGGCTAGATGACATCATCAGCAGAACTTCTTTCGAAGTGACTTGAAATTGGTATTCATTGGTTTTTATAAGGTCCGTCTGTCCGTTCGCCATCACTTCCGTTGGTTTGTGGAATTCATGTGTTGCATTCTTGTCCATCGAGTTTTCATTGGTCCATGAGTTGTAGCCAATTGAAGGTGCTGGTTAATTGATGTCGTTGTTTAGTGCCACGCTTCTATGAATTCTCGTGCTCGTCGGTTGTTTTCTTTGGCTAAAATCCTCGCGTTGTTCTAATCGAATTGGTGTCCGAGTTGATTAACATGTATTGAAATCAGTGACCTTGGGTCTTGCCTTCGTACAGCTAACCGGTGTTCGTGTGTTCTTGTGCTTAGCTTGCGGCAGGTTTGTCCGATGCACGTAATCTTGTAGACAATATTCGATTGTTCTTCTTTTGCAACTTTGTCTTTCATTTTGTTAAAATGGTTGCGTAATGTTGACACGGGTTTGTGTGCGACCTCAATTCCACATGGCCGAAGGACCCGAGCAGCGATTTCTGATATATTCTGCAAATACAGAAGAGCGCATCTAACTCTGTTTTCATTATCGTTTCTTTGCTGGGTACGGTTGAACTTGTTGCGTAGTACGAAGCTTCTTGGGTATCCATTCTTCTGGAACACTTTGAACAGGTATTCTTCTTCTTCCGGCGTGCTGCAGTGTGTTGCTGCTCTTTTGAATAGGGTTGTAACGCAGCTGCGTTTATGGCTGGTTGGATGCTTGCTGAGGAATTTCAAGATTTGATCCGTGTACGTATTCTTCCTGTAGACACTGGTTTCCAAATCTCCTTCGCTTGTTCGTCTCACTTGAACATCTAGGAACGCCAGGCAGCCGTTAACTTCAGTTTCTCTGGTAAATTGGATTCCACTGAATACACAGTTCAGTAGACGATGCGATTCGTCCAGTTCAGTTCTTTTTATGATCACAAATGTGTCGTCCACATAGCGGGTCCATAACTTTGACCGTAATATTAGTAGAGCGATTCGTTCCAAACGCTGCATGACTGCTTCGGCAATTAGGCTGGAAATCGGTGATCCCATTGGTGTTCCTCGAATCTGTTCGTAGATTTTACCATCGAACTTGAAGTGTGTTTGAAAGCACAGTTCGATCAATTCCATCAAACTATCTCGTGTTAATCGATTTCCGTTGTGGTCAGTTCCTTTTTCGTGGAGCAACGCTGATACGATTTGCTTTGCGAGTGTTTGATCGAGACGTTTTGAGACCACTTGCAACAATGTGACTGGTCTGTAGTTAGATACATCGGTTGCCGCCTTTGTATATTGGAGTGATTAATCCCATTTTCTCGTCAGTAGGAACCTTACTGCAACTCAGTGACAGGTTGAACAGATCAGGGTGTGATGAGAATAGAGCACAAACGCATTGGTTTAGAATGAACGGCGTTATCTCATTAGCACCTGGCGATCTTTTTGTATTTAACCAGAGAAGCCTCGTCAGGACACCCTCAGGGTTCACAGCGACGTCTTGTATTGTGGTGATTTGTGATCTGAATGCAGTCATAACATAACATGTTTGAGTAGAACACTCTATAGTAAAATTGAGCAGGTTTATCAGCAATCATATCCGAATGGTGGGTCGAAGCCTTCTACTCCCACGGTGCGAGTACATCGCGTTGAAAGATGGAGTTTGGGATACCACTCTCGGCCAATCCTAGTTGAATTCAAATACCAGGCCGATTAGGATGCATTACTGGCTAGGGGTGGGCAAATCGCCAAATCAACCCTAGATAAACTTGCTGTCAAGCCGGACAATCCTGCGTCCTGGAATGACATTGATGAAGTCTGCAAGCAAACTATGTTGAGCCTCTAGCCAGACATAACAGGCATTCCACCAGGCATTGGCACAATGGGTGGTGAGGATTTTAAACTTCTTATACTGAACTTATTTAGCAATTCAATAGAATCTGGAGTCTTCCCTTTGAAATAGAAACACTCTGCTGCTACACCCAGACAAAAATCTGGCTCGAAGCACACTGTAAAATATTAACGACCAATTAACCACATAGCAATTCTATCTAGATTACTTTAAAAAAAATAGAACAGCTATCTTAAGCCACTGATCTTCAAGTTTCTTCTCTAGAGCTCAACACAGATTCATGAATAAAAGATCTTACATTACATGCCAGCTTGAATGCATTGACTATATTACTGCTTCCATTGAGGAATGTTCGGCAGTCGTATTTGTCTTCCTACACATAACTTAAGCCTTTGAAACTGTTCCTATTATCGAAAATTAAATCATACGACATAGGAGTTAATCTTCTTTCTTAGCTCACATCTGTTCTTACTGATCGCACTTACTCTGGCGAAGTCAATGGTTACAGATCACGCAACACACCTATTCCCAGTTGGTTAATTCAGGCAGGTTTATTATATATCAATGACATAATGATGTCATTTATTCGCTGATGACATGGAAGTCGTAATCACTTTCTTAGCGAATCAAGCATATGCTTATATAGCTTGACTGAACCATGATTTAGCTGCACTTGCCGATTAGGCTACAAATAGCGGTCATACATTCTCAACAGCAAAATCAAATTGTATGCCTATAAGATGCACGATACAAAATAACTCAGTTCTTCTTAACAATAACGCAATTCAAATGATTGACAGCACGCGTGATTTAGGATTTCGATATTTTTCATCACTCACTTTCAATGAACAGATACACCATCTTATTACTAATGCCAAGCAAAGTATGAATATCATATGCAGAATTATAAATGAATCTCATTGTAAAATAGAAATGTATAAATTATTCATCAATCCTCTCTTAGACTATTGCAACATAATATATACCAATATAAATAAATCCGATGGCATAGTTTTATAAACGTTACAACTTACTTTCTCAAAATCCATCATAGGTTATAACAACAAACAATCTTATAGAGAAAGATGTATACAACTGAACCTCGATCCATTATGGTTTCGCAGACTCAAGCATATTCTCATCTTATTCTTTAGGATACTGCCATCAGATAATATGGATATAAGTTTTAATTTTCATATACGTCATGATTTCAAATGCGACTTGAGAAACAGCGGAAAACTATTAAATTACCAAGGTTTTGTAGTGAAGAAAGCAACAATTTCTGCTTGAATATATATGAAAACTGTGGAAACTTCTTGCAAAATATACAAGACTCATCTCGTATTTGCGCGAATTTAAATCCTTTCTGACTTCATTATATATTATAGTACAAATACGCAATGTTCTTAATCTAGATATTCTAACTGATGATCCATATAGTAATGGCATTGCTGGGTATGGATAATAAATTAATTTTCACAACTTTCGTGATAACGATCACTCGCTTTTGGGTATTTACGTTCCAGTATAACTGCTAAACCAGTACCCAAATAAAACTGGCCCGCAGGACACCTCAACCTAGCGAAATCAATCTCTTTCGACTTCAAGCAAGAAAACAGTTCATATACAGGATAAACTAATCTATTTTGAGCAATCAAAACGAAAAGTATCGAAAAATTTAAAATACAGAACATCACGCATCATTGATGAACATTATCCTATAAACGTTAGTGCTTTCTGGAACATTGATTGATTTTTCTTTCACGCAATGTCAGTATTTCTTTTGTATAATAACAGATCACCTACTGATTTTCGGGAAGCAATTTGTAACTAATGTTTACCTTTATTGTTGCTGAACGTGAAATTCCGCTGCAAAAGTGGCATTAAAAATGTATTTGCGAATAGACTGTCGCTACCGCCGTCTTAGAGGCGACTTGATTCCTATGTTCAATATACCGGATACCCTGAAACATCCCCTGAATCAACTATTCACACGACTACCACCACGAAAAAGCCGGAGTCATAACGATACAGTACTTATTCCCGACTCGAGGCTGAACTGTCGAAGGTATTTTTATTCTATACGTGTATGTTTTACTTGGAACGCCCTACCCCGCACATTCACCCAACTTTGATATACTCAAATTGAAAATGGACAACTTCGTGTCGACCAATCCAAACATTGAAACAATATATTCTGCATCATAAAAGCTTTGAACCCATGCATCGAAGTAAACTATACATATTTACCCCATCCAACCGGTTTAAAACAATATCTGCCCTATGTATTTTTACGTGATTTCTGAACTGATTAGTAGGCAAACAAATCCCGTTTTTACTACGTACGTTATTTGTAATTCGCATATCATTCTGTGGTTTTTTTAAGCTATGTGCTTTTTAGACTATTGAATTGAATTGAATTGAAAATATGATTGTACAAACATTTTGGCAATTATTGATCATGATTAACATGCCTTGGATATCCATGAATAAGATTATTTATTTATTTATTAAGCAAAACTTTTCCGATTCGAATAGGAAAAACTTAGCTGTAGGTACATACGCCACCTGTAAACCTGACGTAGCGCTGAACGCTATTCCGCCGCTGACGATCATACCAAACAGCACGTTGCCACGGGTCTTGCTGTCCGCCCCAAATGACGTTGATTGTCTTAGCGGCAATGATGACGACAGCCAAACACGTGTTTCCAGTAGTAGCTCCTCTGGGATGGATGCGGTCCCAATTGTCATACAATGGTCAGGTACCTTAGCGAAAGAGGCTACCAAACCTGATGCTCCTGCTCTAACTAGTATGCCGAAACAAGTGCCGCTTTCTCGGTTGTTTCGACTAAGGTCCGAACATGATTAGTTTCAGAAGCACGAATAACCCGCGCCCTATTATTGTGCGCAATTTTATGCAATATAATAAATAAGTGGGCTGAACTTCCTCTCCGTGTGACTGAGTTACAACCAAGGGTTATAGAGTCTTCTGAGACCTGTCTGCCTGCGCTTGATGATGTGCCGATAAACATCAGCGAACAGTATCTCGCCAAAAAATGCGATAGACCAGGCGACAGGAGAGGTGGTGGCGTTGCAACACTCTTGGATTATTGTTTCCAAAATATGGGCACAGCCATCGAAAACGTCCAAGATTTTACGAGTAACTTGAATTGCTACAATTTATCCCTCGCAATTGATCGTGTCTACGTCACACTTCGTACAACCCAACAGGAGATGACACAGCTGATTTAGACGCTGGACAGTTTGTTTCACTGAGCCCCCAGCGTTCTTATCTTTGGTCATTTCAAACTACAAGGCATACATTGCCCGTCCCTACAGATGTAGTCACCGAGCAATCTGAAACTTTTCTTCATAATCATGCGTTGCACCAGCATGAGAGTGATCTTACGACGTTTCGTCATAGATGCACACCATCCAATCTCGACTTTGTATTGTCTTTCAAGCTAGAATCCGTTATGTATTTAGAATATCTACCACTACTCGTCAGAAGCGATCATGTATTAAAAAGCTTCGAAGCGGTACTGCGTTTTCACAAACGTTCACTCGTCTTAGACGAAATTTTAGTTTCGTAGACGGGGGTTTATTCGTACAGACTTCAAAATCTTCCCCCGATTTATCAAGCGATTCAAATGTAAGTGAAATTTGGGATAGCATTAATAAGTATCTAAAAGAGTTACATGACAAGCACGCTCTGGTGCAGTGCGTTAAAAGGCATGAAACGCCGCCCTGGTTTACTCCTTAAGTCCGTAGGTCTACTCGTAAAAGGGATCGCGTACGGCGGAAATATAAGCCATCATCACACTTCTGATTCTTGGGCATGCTACAAAACGACTTGGAAAGCTTGTGTTAAATTACAGGGTTAGCTTAAACAGGATGTTGAATTATCGTTAGTTAGGGATACTAAATTCAATCCGAATAGATTTTGAAGCTACGCACAGTCAAATGAAAAACCAGGAGAAGCAACGAAGATTTGAATCTAAAGGACGAAAAAGTAGCTGATAATGACTTGCCCAAATCGACCGTTTTCGAAGGGTTTTTCAATGGCGTTTAACGATGGGATAATTCTTCAAATGTACCGTCTGGGCTTCTTAGCCTGAAACCCGGTGCCTCTGAATTAGATTAGTTGTACTTCAATGAGGCTGAGTTGTATGACGCACTTAACTATTTTCGCGTCATAAAAGCTGAGTGACTGAATGGGATCTACTAAATTGAGCTAATGATTCTTGCCTCAGTGTTTACCTAAACGTTGTGCAAGCTCTCCAATTCATGCTTGCACCTGGGAGTGGTTCCTGGTGAGTGCAAAATGCCCTAGTAGTTCCAATACACAAGGGTGGTTGCAGGTGAATTCTTGGTAACTATAGACCTGTCAGTCTCAAAAATATTGGAAAAACTATTGTGTGACAAAATCAGTCAGCAGCTTTGTCGATATCCTCTCGTAAGTATAACTCGACATGGATTTATTAAAGGTAGATCCTGCTTGACTAACCTTTTCAGTTTGCTCAATACTGCCACAAAAAGCTGGCAAAGGAGAGCGAAGATTTTAGCGAGTCTTTCTATTTCGTCAGTCACCGCTTTCTAGAGATTAAGTTAGCAGCGAAAGGCATATGTGGTAGTCTACTGTCTTAAATAGAAACATTCTTTACAGATTAGATTTTCTGAATTCGGGTAGGATCTACGATGACTAGCCAAACCTATGTGATCAATGAGGTTCAGCAAGGTACGGTACTCGGTCCTCTTCTATTCCTGATTTACATTGATGATTTCTCGTCCGCCTTGAACTGCTCATTCATCATTTTCAATGTTAATGTGAGGTTCGTCGGAACAACGGATGAAGATACATTGATGCACGACCTTCAGCATGTCATATATTGTATTTACCAGTGGGACATCCTACTGAAACTTAATAAGAGCCAACTCTTTTGAGCACTGGATGAAAATCTTTCGGTCCAGGTGTCGCGGAATACCTTTAAAATTAACGCCACACAGTGTGTTGAGGATTTGAGAATACTGGTTAGAACTGACCTCAAATTGGAGAATCAATGTGCCACTGCAGCTCAGTGTGTACGAAGGGTACATTTCGGCTGAAATCAGTACTGTCGCGCAGAAGATCTGATGTATTCATGCCACTTTAGGAGTCATCAGTTCGGCCGCATCATACATATTGTGTTCAAGCGCGGTCCCCACAACAAGACGGACATCCGTTGGCTCGAAAGTGTACAGCGTACCACAAATCGCATGACAGAGGGTCAGCGAGGGAAACCGTACGCTGCACACCTGAAATCTCTCAATCTTTTTCCACTTAGGCGCCGTCGTTTGAGAGGTGACTGAATTGAAACATTTATCATCTATAATGGTTTAAGTGGCGTTCTAATGAACGACTTATTTACCTTAAGTCAGTAGATCCCAGCTGAGTTTGGACCACAACTGAGGTAAGTTATTTAACAAATACTCAAGCTAATTGATATATTTACTCTGGTAGATTACGCTTTTAGCGTTATCCCGTAAAGAAAACAAATGCTTGATTTTTCTGTTTCTGATATACTATTCTACTTCAGCTGAACTCTCACAATATCTGTCTAATTCTGGACAACCTGACAGCATCTTGTCCCACATTCAGTTTATGACTGTGCTTCCCTTTACCTCGAAAAGGCTGGTGATTTTATAAATCATACATTGTTCGCTCATATTATCGCATTGGTTCCTGAATAGATGACCTCTCCCCCGCCTTGGTGAAGAGAACCTCTACCTTTACTTTCCAGATATCCGGATAAAAAGAACGTTGAACAAGTACGAAGTGTATATTCAATATAGAAGTGCGGGAGCTCAACCGCATACCGTCGAACGGAATATCGGCGTGTGATTGGTTTTAGCCACCTTCAGCCGTGCTGCAACTGCTGAAAACTGTTGTCCGCGAGTACGTTAACTGGATGTATCGTAACAATCTAAGGGGCCGCCATAGTTTCACTGTGAATTAACATCTTACTCGCAGTCCACAGATCTATTTACATCTGAACGGCCAACCTCTGACGGTCGAGCACACAATGAAGGTCGAGACGATTAAACGTGATTGGTCGATCTCCGATGACCTTAAAAACTGTAATTGACTATATATATGTGTGTTCGGCCATATTGTTTTGAATCCCTTGTACCCGCTTGTTCAATATACGCTATCCCGCTAATTTGCGTGCTTCATTTCTAGCTGGTGCTCGGAATCCTCGGTGACATATGACATTGGCGACCACGCCAGGATGAATTTCGAAAAGCAACTCGATCCTGAAATGCCCGTATTGGAGGAAGAAGGCAAAAGAAACCCATCCGTTCCTCAATTTTCCCCTCTCGATTATGGAAAACCACGAATACCCCCGCCGGATAAATATTCTATCGGTGATGATTATCGTATTTGGGAAATCCAGACTCGAAGATATTTAAAATATTTCTCTGAAATGGAACGATCAGACGTAATTCTTAGCCTGCTTTCCCGCGATGCCTTTGCTCGAATTGCTGATTGCGAAATCCCTGATGACATAACTTCACTTTTTAGTTTGTTACGCCGAAGGATTTCTGGAAATGAACCAACTGTTGTATGCCGTGCACGATTTCATGAACGGCGACAAAACGCGGGCGAGCCTGTACTAGAATACATCGCCCAACTTCGTTCTCTGGCTGCCGCAGCTTTTCCAGATGATTCCACCGAGTGCAGAAAGCGAAAGATCCTGGAGAGATTGCTGGAAGGAATTGAAAACCCTGAAGCTAGAAAAGAGTTCATATTCCGACTGCCTGCCGATTTAGATCAAGCGGAAAGAATTGGCGAAATCATAGACCAAATGGATGGAAGCTGTGAAAGATTGTCTCACGGGGTCTACTTTGGTTTGAAGAAAGAAAGCAATCACGTGTTCACCCCGACACCGGAATGTCGTCCATGGCGACAACCCATGCAGTGCTCCATATGTAATGGATATGGACACACCGACCGCTTTTGCAGACGCAAGAAGAAGTCTACCATTCATGGGAGTAAGTCGAAACATTTTGCTCATTCATTAATCGCCTTGAATGTGAATGAGATTTCTAATATGAAGCTCCGTGTTATATATACCTCAATAGGTGGACAGCTCTGCTATTGCTTGATTGATTCTGGTTCCGTATGCTGCCTCATTCGTAAAGATATTGCGGACAAATTAGACAATGCAAAAACTTTCCGTAATTTGATGCGTTTGCGAGCTATTAATGGTAGTCATCTTCAGATAAACAACTCAATAATAATATCTGTTACGTGGGCTAATCAAACGGTCGTGCAACAGTTTTGTGTCGTTCCTACACTGCCATTTGATGTTGTCCTGGGAATCGATTTTCTTAATAATACGAGAACGACAATCGACTTTTGTCAAGATTGTCTATGGGTAGACCATGTGTATATGCCTCTCAACGTTGAAGGTGGTACCTCAGAAAGATATTGTGCGACAACGACTGCGACTAAGAATGAGCAAATTGAGTGGTTCCAGCAAATATCAGAAGGTATCCAGCCAAGCGTATCAGCCTCGTTAAAAAAACTTCTTGACAAAAACATGGATGTATTTTTATGGAAAAATGAGCCATTAGGACGTTCTTCGATTGTACATCATTCAATTGATACGGGGAGTGCTCACCCAATAAGGCAACCCTCTAGGCGCATACCAATCCACCTGCAGAACAAACTCAAGGAAATGATCAATGATATGCTCGCTAATAACGTTATCGTCCCATCGAACTCTCCTTGGGCATCCCCTGTTGTGCTAGTTAAAAAGAAAAATGGTAGCTGGCGTTTGTGTGTCGATTATCGCAAACTTAATGAAGTAACCCGAAAAGACTCGTATCCGTTACCACGAATTGACGAAACAATTGATTCCCTATCTGGCGCAGCTTGGTTTACTACACTCGATCTAGCATCTGGTTATTGGCAAGTGGAAGTTGACCCCGATGATAGAGCAAAGACCGCATTTATTGTACCTGATGGGTTGTACGAGTTTACTACAATGCCGTTTGGCCTTTCCAATGCTCCAGCTACATTCCAGAGACTAATGCACAAAACTCTTCAAGGGTATATTCCAGATAAATGCCTAGTATATCTGGATGACGTAATTATTCACGGTCGTACGCTAGAAGAACACTTATCTAACGTGGAAAGGGTTCTATGTCGAATAAGAGAGTTCAGCCTAAAGTTGAACCCTAAAAAATGTGTTTTCTTGCAGAAGGCAGTGAAATATCTTGGTCATGTTATATCCAACGAAGGAGTATCAAGTGATCCAGACAAAGTTGACCGTGTTAAGCACTGGCCCACACCCGGCAATCTGTCTGAGCTACGCACCTTTTTGGGGCTAGCATCATATTATCGAAGATTCATTCTTGATTTCGCCAAAATCGCTAAGCCGCTGTTTTCATTGACTGAGAAAGGGTGTAAATTCTTTTGGTCAGAACAATGTGATACTGCGTTCATTCAACTCAGAAAGACTTTATGCCAGGCACCAATTCTAGCATACCCTGATGTGTCACCGTCGGGCGGAATTTTTATTTTGGATACAGATGCAAGTGAATTAGCCATTGGGGCTGTTTTATCGCAAACAGGAAAGGATGGTAAGGAAAACGTGATTGCTTACGGTAGTCGTGCCCTCCAGAAGAACGAGAGAAACTATTGTGTTACAAGAAAGGAAATGCTTGCACTCGTTTATTTCGTTAGACATTTTAGGCCGTACCTACTCGGACGAAGATTCCTTGTGCGAACTGATCACTCTTCTTTACAGTGGCTACAAAACTTCAAAGACCCTGAAGGGCAGACTGCCCGGTGGCAGGAAATATTGCAGGAGTATGATTTCGATTGCCATCACAGACCGGGTTCCCGTCATGGCAATGCTGATTCATTATCGAGAATACCATCGAAACCTCACGGTGATTGCCCTTCCTGTTCATCGCTGTTTAACGGTGCCCTCACTTTCCAGGTTGGTGAAGACATTGAATGGAGCGAGGTCCAAGCTACAAACGAGACAACATCTCTCATTTACGAGCGTATTAAACACAAAGACAACAGGCCGACCTCACGTGAGATGTCTGGTTGCAGTTGGGAGACGCGCTGTCTTTGGTCGTTGTGGGATAATCTGCGTATGGAAAATGGCGTTTTGTACGTATATCACGGGCCGGAACATTGTCCGTTACTGGTCGTACCAGAGAGTACCGTATCTACGTTATTGAACTCATTGCACGAGACATTGGGTCATGTCGGACAGAATAAAATGATGCATGCGGTACGTTATCGCTACTGGTGGCCTCATCAACGGAAAGAGATTCGAAACTTCTGTGAAGCGTGCGACCTATGCGCACAAATCAAGAACCTTAAGGTCAAATTCAAAGCTCCACTGCAAAGTATACTCACAGGGTATCCTAACGAACTAGTTGAAATAGATGCAGTCGGCCCACTTCCAGAGACATCACGTGGAAATCGATATATTCTAGTAATGGTGGACCATTTCACCAAATGGTGCGAAGCCGAGCCAGTCGAACGCATTGATGCTATGACAACAGCCAAGGTTCTGTTTTCCACTTGGATTGCTAGATGGGGTGTCCCAATGCAATTACATTCAGATCGTGGAAGCAACTTTGAATGCATTTTAATGAAAGAATTGTGCCGTATGTTGGGTGTCAACAAGTCGAAAACGACGGCCTATCATCCACAGGGCAATGGATTAGTAGAACGAACAAACAGAACTCTGAAAGCATTTCTCAAGGCATTTGTCTCCTCCGAAAACACAAGGTACTGGGATGCGGCAGTCCCGCAATGTTTGCTTGCTTACAGCGCGAATGTACACATGTCTACAAAGCAATCACCACACTTCATGATTACTGGCAGAGAAATGCGACTACCTGCAGATATGCTGTCGCCACATCCTGGCACACACGGGACCCCTTCATCTGATTATGTGATTAACTTAAGAAAAACCATGATTAAAGCGCATGCGCTGGCAAGAGAAAACTTGGGTGCTTCCCTACGCACGCAAAAGGAATACTACGACAAAAGTTGCTATGGCTCGCCGTTTCAGCCAGGGGACCTGGTGTGGTTGAATATTGGGGCCCCAGGTCCTGGTGTAGCGTTGAAGTTTTGCCGCTCTTGGAGAGGATCGTTCCAAGTTATTGAAATGATTTCGGAGACCACCTGTTTGATAAGCGATTCTCGAGACCCGAACAAACAGCAAACAGTGCACATCAACCGACTGAAACCAGCCCATAACGAGAAATCTCTGGAGCCATTGCAAACCACAACAGCAGAGGTCGTAGCCCATGAGGTTGAGGTTCCAATCGACGGGGGCAGTGCGGTGCCACTGAGGCCAGTGTCTTTCGAAGGAGGGGATGATGTAATGAATCTAAGAGGGCCGCCATATTGTTCACTGTTAATTAACTCTTACTCTCCTTCCACAGATCTATTTACATCTGAACGGCCAACCTCTGACGGTCGAGCACACAATGAAGGTCGAGACGATTAAAACGTGATTGGTCGATCTTCGATGACCTTAAAAACTCGAATTGACTATATATATGTGTGTTCGGCCATATT
>JACCGJ010004704.1:0-11842 GCA_013407085.1 Atriophallophorus winterbourni
ATCATCATCGTCATCAGAGTCAGCATTACACCGCAGTAGCACGTACCGAATGCCTAACTGCCACACAATTATGAAAAAGTAAAATCCTAAAAGATGGGGAAGGGTGGGACTTAAATTGCTACGGTTTCTATAGAAGAGTAAGCACAAACAAACTGGGAAGAGGTGCCTACACCTTGAATGGAACATGCATTCAACAAGTTTCGTGAACGAGTAGAGCAACATCAGCACGGCAGCTTCCTTGCGGCTTTCACTGTCATGCATCATAACAAGCTTTTCTCGTCACTCCGCTTGACAACATACAAGGTTATGTTGGAACACTCCAAGAAGATGCTTAGTGCAATACCGCCATTGAACACGGTTTCGGGACATATCCTGAAGCGTAACTAACCATTGCGATATATGATCGCGGGGACACCAGTCTGGAAGACGCGCTGCGCCTACTTTGGAAAGGTTAATAGTAAGGGTTTTAAGTGCCTATGCCATGTGACGGTTTGGCCACCCCGAGATTTAAGCCAATCAGGATGTGGCGTCGCAAAAAGAATCTCGGAAGTCGGTGGTCCGGCATCCGTAAAACGTGGCCCAACCAGCGTAACCTATGCAGGTTGATCTGCTTCTCTATATCGACATTACTACCAAACAACTTATTTCGGAGAGCATCGGTGCGCATACGATTGTAACAGCTAACTCCTAGAATGCTGCGGAGACACCGGGTGTCAAATACTTGGAGACGCTGAATGTGTTCTTTACGTAAGGTCCAGGTGTCGCACCCATACAGTAACACAGCCCCGCACTGTCCGCGTTATAGACTCTAACCCTTGAGTAAGTCGAGACAGTCCTTTCTGACGCCAGAGGTGACCTATGTTTGCGGAATGCTGACGGTGCTTTTTAGGAAATGCGTTCCGAGACCCATCGTGATCCTGACGTGCAGAATTATTGATACAACTACCGAGATACGTAAAACGATCCACAATTTCAAGCGCATGATTGTCAAGTAATAAAGCCTTGTTCGATAAGTCGATGTCCTGCAGAAGAACACTGCATTTAGAGGGCGCAAAACGCATTCCAAATGCGGGCACAATACTAGATAGCTTGTTCAGTATCGCCTGTGCATCTGTGTATGAGCCGAAGAGCAGAACTATGTCATCAGCATAATCCAAGTCGAGAAGCTTGACGCCTGGCATAATGTGAACTCCGAAGGCTGGAACACCGTCGCTGCATAATTCCATGATAGCATCAATTACGAAATTGAACAAAAACGGAGAAATCGGACATCCTTGTCGGACGCCACTTGTAGTGGTGAATTTGGGAGAAAGTTCGTTGTAAACCTTAACGCATCCGGATGTATGAGCATAAAGTGCGCGTAGTATGTTGACATACTTATGCGGAACGCCTTTGCACAGCAAGGTCTTAAACAGAACATTTCGATCGACTGAATCAAATGCTCCTTTGAAGTCTAAAAAGATGGCTATTGTCGGCTGTCGATAGGTGTGCCGCAGTTCTAATA
Organism: Atriophallophorus winterbourni; assembly: GCA_013407085.1. Classification (NCBI taxonomy): domain Eukaryota; kingdom Metazoa; phylum Platyhelminthes; class Trematoda; order Plagiorchiida; family Microphallidae; genus Atriophallophorus; species Atriophallophorus winterbourni. The sequence goes on from JACCGJ010004704.1 coordinate 1,505, forward strand.
TCCGTCGAAGAGTAAAAATGTGGTCGACACAGCCTCTGCCAGGACGGAAGCCAGCTTGCTGCTCACGGATCTGTGATTCCCTATGCGATGTTAATCTTCGAAGACATATGGACGCTAATAATCTCGTAATGATGGGAGTGAGACTTATCCCGCGGTGATTAGAGCATGAGCTTCGTACACCTTTTTTAAATATAGGTATGATAACTGATTCGCCCCAACTCGGAGGGACGGATTCTGACATCCACACTTCACGGAGGAGATCTCCTAATGTGCTGGTTAGGACTTGGCCACCTTCTTTGAACAAAACAGGCGGTATGTCATCGGGGCAGCAGCTTTGAATCGTTTCATGGATTCGATACATGCTTTAATTTCTAAATCATTAGGGGGATCTACGCTAACAGGCCAAGGATCACACTGCTTCAAGTGAGGGAATGATTCTGTTGCAGGCGACCAGCTGAATTGTTCTTCAAAATGTTCGGCCCAGCGTGACAGGCGGCGATTCTTATTAGTGATAAGAGTGCCGTCTAATTCCGCTATAGTCTCACTCACTCCTTGTTTCGTAGGCCCAGTTGATCGAATAAGTTGGGAGAGTTTTCGCACGTTACCCGCATTAATTGCTATTTCCATTTCTTCGACCTTATTTAGCCACCACCTTTCTCTGTCTAGTCTTAGGCTCCGTTTAAGTTCATTCCTCACGCGTCTACGCTCTGTGTTGTGTCCAGGACTATGAGGTATTTCGCGTTGCTGGTGAAGAATTTCTATAGAGCGCTGTGAAATCCAGTGGGACTTTTGGGTTGGTTGTGCAGTCTCACAGGCTGTTATTGCGGCGGCTCGCATAATCCCTGCTATTTTGTTCCACCTTTCATCGGTAGTTGCATACTGGGCAACTGGGAGTGAGTTACTCAAGGTGGTCCTATAAATGTCTTGAACTGCAGGCTGAAAGAATTTTTCGAACCCTATGCAACAGTGGCATTCAAGTATAACCCTGTTTATAATTTATTGTGATCACAACAGAGATTCAGGTTATCACTACATCTATACTTGTGAAGCGAGAGGGATTTCAACTAACCTTTATCGTTTGTTCCCTAAATTAGGTAACTGCTATCATGCAACTACCAAGCTGAAACAATAATGAACTTACACAGTTAACTTTTAAAATGAAATTCGATTGTTTCGTTTTATTATATAAATACCCTTGTAATTTCTTCAACTTGCTATCGCTTTCTCCTTCTATCTTTATCATAGTTGCTATGCAAACCTTTGATTATTATTATTATTGGTCTTGTCATGAGTTTTGTTTATAATGCTTGAGGTTTGATCAATAACGCTTTTTACGGTTTTCAGAAGGAATGTATTCATCTTTCCACGTTACTTCATTACGGGAAGGGCAATGGTGGATCATTGCAAGGGTAAGTCAAAAATAACGTTCGATTAAAAGTCATTGCAGCTTTTACCTACGATAAATCTATTTTACAGTCATAAGGCTCTCAGCCTCCGCCCGCAACACTTGAACACGACGGAAACCCAGTGGATTGATTCTTTAAACCGGAATGTTTCGCAAAAATCACCCATGGAACCAGCTTTGGCACAAATGGCTTTCCTCGGTAAGTCTGTCTATCAATTTACCGATCTTTATACACTCAATGCGTTGTACAGGCCAGTAGTTTCACACCAGAAACGTTTGAGATCGTTTGTGGTGTATAAGCCGCTGGTCTTATAGTCAAATCAAAAACCAACGTCATTGACCCAGTCAACGCCACACCTTCTAAACTAGTACATATCTTGATCGTTTATAAGAAGTTCATGTGATTCATACTGCGATTCTGTATGTGAATGCTCATTCAACGCAACACGTACAATGTAGTTTAAACTATGTTTACTGTTCACCCCGCTGTTTTCAGGCTCGCTGAACCCAATCCATGTCTGATTACGGCAATCAGTCCGGTAGCGTGGATATGATGTAAATGGGAAAGATGTGGGTCACACAACATATCGAATCGCATTATTGTGTGTGCATCAATTCAATATAGCAAATTTCAAACCTTAACAACAAGCATACTTAAAATCTTAACGCGGGTGCTTCAAAAACTATTTTAATCAAGTTTTAACATTGCAGCATTAAACAGCTGCGGAGACAAGTGAAACAAGTATTTATTCATATTGCTTCGGAATAAAGAATTGCAAAGTTAGCAATCCAGACATACTGGAATTCCTCGAGGTATGGAACACGACAAAATTGGCAACAGACCATGCTAACCGCGAGGTTCGAAACACATTCCTAATTGTAACCAACCCCGAGATATGGTCACCTGACATTATCACCATTACGGAAAGATGGTATTGTTCCTAATTGATTGAAACGGATATATCCATTCCAAATATGAATTGGATAAGGAACGATCATAGTCGCCTCCAGTGCCGTCCAATAGACAACACAGAATTCACCCTAGAGGATACAATTTGGTGTTCTTTAACGCTGATATCGGGTGAAGTTTGCATGATTGGTGTGGTCTACCGGTCCCCTTCATCTACGAAATCGTACAACGAGAGGTTGATCCAAGTGTTTAGCGTTTGACTCGCACTCAACAAGCAACAACGCTTATTATGGGTGATTTTGACCCGCCTACCCTTTATCTCAGGGATGTTCACTCCCCACAAACGCTAGAATACCGATTTAGAGAGGTACTAGTTTCAGTCCCTTTAATACAACCATGTTTACGAATGCACTCCGTCTTGGATTTAGTCTTAACATCGTAAGAGCAATCTGTCGAAGCGATCGCAGTCCAGGCTCCGCTGGGTCTTAGTGACCATTCAGTGCTTGCGTTCGTCTATGTTTGCAGTACTCAACAATCGCTTGCTCTGAATGGGGTGGTTCGGGTAGATAAATTGGCCCTGAGTAAATCACTCGTGCAGATTCAGCATTGACAGACGGACCAAATAAGCCCGGGCTCGCGGTGGAACGAACTTGTAGATTTTCTGAAACTGAAGATTGACTAGAACTCGCAGATCGTTCCTAAAAGATCCGAACATGAACTTTGTTTTGTTGTCCGCAGCGGAATAGCGAAGGGGAAAGCGTTGAAGCAAGCAGCGTGGATGCAGCATAAAGCCAACAATACTTCTACTTCTTGGTAACATTTCCATATGTTACGCAACAAAGTGACTTCACTTATTCGTGAGGATATGGAGCGCACCAATTGATGCTGCTGCCGAAAATGGAACTCAACCTAAGTTACGATACAAAATCATGTTAACCTCCTTCGGCAGATGTCGACCATGGATGTACATCACAATCGGATGAATTTTCATGTTCTACAGCTTTTGGAATGACTAAACAGTCCGATTCGGGAGGAACAATCTCTCCCGCAGCGCTGGCAACGAAAGTCAGAACTCGATTGTATTGCATCAGTGGCACGCCGGCGGCGTGATCTGCGTTCAGCAGCCAAGAGCAGTATCTGCTTCTTCCCAGCTTGTAGACGACGCTCTACAAAATGCCTCCAATGTGAGCGGTCAGCGGTCAAGAGCAAGTTCTTCCCAACTCGCCGGGTCAATGACAAGAGCTTTCACATCTCTTTTGCAAACGTCTTTGTACCGCAAGTGCGGTCTGCCCAATGGTCGACTTCCTAATTGCAACTCACCATACAGTAGACCTTTCGGAATACGACCATTTTCCATTCTGTAGACATGACCAAGCCACAGCAGGTCGCGCTGTTGTAATAGGGTGAACATGCTCTGTAGACCAGTTTCCAAAGCACTTCAGCATTAGTTACTCTGTATTTTTTCCGTCTAGAATGGTGAGAAATTCAGTGAGACCGCGTTAGAAATCGCAAATGCTCTCGCGATTTATCACTCTAAAGTGTACGTTCCGAAGGTTTTAATGGAACGTTGTGAGTATTCAGGCAAATCCGGAATCGAAACATTGGGCAAAATTTCAATAAATCCAGATATTTTCGCAAGTCAATTGTTCCAACTAAATGCAGGAAAATCCCCAGGTGCGGATTCCATCACACCGGACGTGCTCAGCTCTCGAATGGAGTAGTTGCACATTTTGAATGGCATAATTTGTATTCACCAGCGCAGCATGGATTTAGATCTCATCGCTGTTGTTGAACGAATCTTCTCATAGCGTTGGACGACTGGACGAAGGAGTTGAATAGAAGTTCTTCCATTCAAGTCTGTTACTCGGTCATTTCTAAAGCTTTTGACCGAGTCAATCACCATTTTCTTCTTCAAAAATGTGGACCACTCCTCTCATGGTTGTGCAACTACATGCCAGATCGCCACGCCCGAGTTAAAGTAAATGGAGTGGTATCCAAAATGTTAAAAATCACCAGCGGTTTCATAGGCTCGCTCCTTTTTCTATTATACATAAAAGATTTACCCCCACTCATATCATCCAAAATGGTCATGTGGACGCGAATCAGTTCTGCAAATGATTCTGAGAAACTGAAAAACGGATTTGGGTAAAGTGTCAAATTGGGCGGCCATGAATGATACGACATTCAGCATACGGGAATGTAAGATGCTCCACATTGGCAAGAATTTTTCTTGTAAATATCGATTGGGAACAGAAAACTTGACATGGAACTCGTTGATAAAAGATCTTGGAGTATGGATTTACAGAAGCCTGAAGATCACGGTTCACTGCCCGATATCGTCGACGGGCCAACAGATTGTTTGGTATCTTTCGCAGAATATTTGGAAGATTCTCGCTAATAACGTTATCAAGGATAATGACGTCTACCTTCGCCAAACGACGGAGTATGCGGCAGATGTCTGGGCTCCTTGGCTGCAAAACGATATTACTCTCTTTGATAAAATCTATCACACAGCAACAAAGAAAGTGGTGGGTCTTCGCAATGTCCGTAGACCGAAAGATTGCGACGTCTGGGTCTATGTGACTTTACCCAAAGGGGGATACGACGCGATGTTATTCTCACCTATAGAATTGTGTCTACCAAGTGATATACACTAAAACACTTGCTTGATGTGTGTGATCAGAAAGTGACACGCGAACATATCCTTTAACGTCCCAAGTTCCCGTATTGATTGTCGGCGCCATTGTTTTTTGAAATTCCCTGGTTTCAATTTGTGAAGACCAATCAGAACTCAGAACTCAGAACTCAGAAAATTGTATGATAGAAAAAGCATTAAGCTTAACAATAACCATAGGATGACAAAGTATATGGAACATATAAAAATATATAAAAAATATAAAATATCTCAAAAATCAATAGGGACATTCGCATACCGCATGGTTCGTCATAAACTCATCGAGTTTGGAAGCGAAAACCTCAACAGATTCTGATCGTGTGATTTCTTCAGGCAAATATTTCCAAGTGAAACAAATTCTTACGGAGAAAAAATTACGACGTATATCCAATCGAGAATGCGGAATGCTTAAAGCCTTTGAATGTGTTCGTGTTCGAGTAAGGCCATTGGGATTTAGCAAGTGTTTAAGGGGATGGTTTTCAGTATGCAGGATTTTGAATGTCAACAGGAGGTCACTACGTATCTGTCGTTGGGTAAAATCATGTAGGTTCAGTTTTAACATTCGCTCTGTGAAAGGCAAATTTCTGTAACGGGGGACCAACTTTGTAGCACGATGATAAATCCTGTCGAGTAGTTCGATGTCCTTCCTCAGCCATGGTGCCCAGGCTTGGATGGAATATTCCATAACAGGACGTATATACGTGTTAATTACCCAGGGTAGGGTTTCGGGCGTAATAATCCGGAATATTCTTTTGAGAAGACTCAAGATACGGCAAGCTTTATTGTACACCATCCGGCAATGCTGTCCCGGCTTCATGTTAAACGAAACCCAGATACCTAGATCTTTTTCTGCTGTGGTCCGCACGAGATCTTGCGTGCCAAGCTGATACGTGTGGTGCAGAGATTTCCCAAGCTGCAGCATTTTACATTTCGCAGGGTTAAATGGTAACTCATTTAACAGGGACCAACGAAATAAGATGCTTAGATCCCGTTGTAATGCCATACAGTCATTAACATACCTGACACGTTTCCATATTTTAATATCATCGGCAAAAAGTATCAAGTTGCATCCAATATCCTCTACTATATCGTTCATATACACCAAGAATAGAAGAGGTCAAAGCACCGAGCCTTGCGGAACTCCACTCGTGACGTCTATTTTTCTAGATAAGGTGCTGCCAACGCGAACTTGGAAGTGTCTATCATTAAGATAGTCCCTTATCCAATTCAGCAATATTCCCGTTATTCCATAGGATTCGAGCTTTTTAATTAAGATGTCATGGTTGACTCTGTCGAAAGCTTTGGAAATATCGATGTAGCAAGCATGTACAGCCTCACCTTCGTCTAGTGCCTCGGTCCAATCCTCGAACGTGGTAAGAAGGTTAGATAAACAGCAACGACCTCTTCGAAAACCGTGTTGTGCTGCGGTCAAAATATTTTGGTTTTCAAAATGTTCTCTTATGCGCACAGTCACAATGAGTTCCATTAATTTGGAGATCACCGGAAGTAACGTTACCGGTCTATAGTTTGCTGTGTCGGAACGGCTACCGCCTTTATAAATAGGAGTTATCATCCCTGCTTTCCATTGCGGTGGTATTTTTCCTTCATTTAAGCTGAGATTGAATATGCGAGTGAGAGGAGCAGTCAAAGCAGCGCGACACCTGCGAAGTACGGCGGGGGTAATTTTGTCTGCGCCAGGGGACTTCTTTTCGTTTAGTCGACAAAGTTCCCGCCCAACCATGTATTCGTTGATAGTCATTTCACTTAATAATTCGAAATGTGGTGAACTTGATGAAAGTTGATATGGTACACAACGCTTGGGATTGAAGACAAATGAGTAAAACGTTGCTAAAGCGTCGGCGGTATCTTGGGCAGTGTGGGTCAATCCATGAGGTGTTAGTACAGAGAATACACCTGGTTTGATCTTTGATCGTTCATTTACTATCTTGTAGAGAAGCTTAGGATTCTTTCCCATTCTCTTAAGCAAGTTCCATTGGAATTGCATGCGATCTTCTCTTACAAGAGTAGTGACTTGATTCCGTATCTTACAGAATCGTTTCCAAGTTTCTTCCGTACCAAACTTCTTATGAGTTACCCACGACTCTCGCTTAACAGCTAACCATTTCTTCGTTCTACTCCGAATAACAAACTGGTTGTTGTAGCTGCATTTGTGTGGTACAAAAATCGAGTTTTCGTAAATCTTCGAATTGAGATAATTTAGAAACGAATTGTAATATGAGCCAGGATCCATTGAATCAAACTCCTGAGTGTATGCATCCCGGAGACTGATATTTAAGGATTCAAATTGTATTTTCCTTATGACTTTCGTCTGTTCACACAATCGTTCCGCACTACATACATAATCAAACAAAAGCACAACATGATCACTCTTCCCCAGTGGTGCCAGGTATTGTATACCCTATACTGCGGTTGCCTCAGGCGTTAAGACAAGGTCAAGGGTTGAAGGTTGGTCAAGACCCCGCCAGCGAGTTGGCTGGTTAACGTGATTGTGTAGTGAAGCAATTTCTATAACCTCCTTGAATTTATGTTCAAACGAATGCAGGGAGTGCTCACCTCTCGAAAATAGATGCGGGAGATTAAAATCGCCAATGATTAGCAATTGCATAGTCTGGCATCTTGTGATGTGTTGCATTGATTCGATGAGCTTATCATTGTATGAGCTTTCGGATGATGGCGAGCGGTAAATGATGCCGATCGTACATTCATCTCCATTGACTAGCTTTACTGAACACCACATCGTATCAGGAAGACTGAGGTCAGGATGATCGATGACGTTACACTGCGCTAAACGTTCGTGATAGTAGACTGCAACTCCACCACCGGATCTTCCATCACGATCGCGACGAAGTAGTGACATTTTTGGAATCAAAAGCTCAGCATCAGTCATGCAGGGCTGGAACCAAGTCTCTGTTACTGCAACCAAATCGGGGGAAGTCTATCACAAAGCTCACATAGTTCAGCTAATTTGTTAGATAAACACTGAGCATTTGTATATATGCACCTGATCGTATTTGTCTTACACAATGTCGAATCGTGTACTGTAGCTATTGGTCCGACTCGCGATGAGCCGGACCCTTTTCGTTTTTTGGGGCAACATTTGAACTGTCAATAACAAGATTGCAATCAGGCTGTGGTTGCGATGGTTCTCTGGGTTTCAGTGAGGGAACACGCTTGGGAACACTTAGTCTCACGTCTGGTGGAAGTTTTGAGCGGTTAGATTTCCAGTCGGTGTTCATAGCGATAGCCATTTCAGTCGTTAGAAAAGTGATTTTCAGAGCAACACGAATATAATATCTGCACGAAAGCATCTTTTCTGTATCCGATAGCACTTTACGATAAAGTGCATGTAAAGAAATACAGAAAAATGTTCATATGCAAAGATTCATTCCGAATTGAGTCGTTGAGTCGTTACGAACAAATGATTACTCTTTCTCCCTTATTATGACTTAACATACAATTATATTCTATTTGTAATTTTGTTCGTGCGAACGATTACAATCATGTGATTATTGTAAAATCGACTGCTTTTTCAACCGTAAATCTTAAACACACTTTCGCTAAAAGTTAACCAACCAAGAGCTTAACAGTCACCCGATCAGATGTATGAAGGTTAGGACACGAATAGAGCCTCTATATCTTTTCCAACCAAAGCTCTGTAAACTATTTTCTAAACGTTTATAAGTGTCCCGAGTGTGTAACTCCAAATACGGAGCGAACAATTTTTTCTCTTCAACTGAACTTTAGCAAGAAATTCACTTGTGGTTTCCACGCCAACCTATTTTAAGCAACCTGTATCTATTTTTATTCTGCCTATATGTTAGCCATGGTTTGTCGCTACCTTGCTCTCCCACTCGCAGTTACACTATCACTCATCATTTCGCATTAGCGTTTGCTGAAAGTCAACAGCACAGAAACAGTCTTTCTCTTTTATTGACACTTATCTGGTTTAAATTGTATTAAGCAACAGCGTATGGGTTTGGATATTAGAAGAGACTGCGTTAGGTGAATCAAGGTCAAACCGCATATCATGTCCTACAGTCCATTTTCACCAGCTTCTAGGGCACACGATCCAACGTTGACTACGTCACCCCCACGTTTCACACCAACCTGTCGACTGCGTCGCGAATAATCCCTGAGGTATCTAACACTAATCGCGTTCATCCACGAATCGTACAACACGAAAGAACGCCAATCCGTTGAACACGTTTATGACGAACACGGCAGAGACGAAAGATCACATCTTTATCTTGTACAGAAAAATCAAGTTACCGCAAATCTGTCCTAAACATGTCTGTCCATCTCTTCATGCTTTCGAGGATGTTGCCGCTCGAAGCGTTCTCGTGCAAGACTTCCGAAACACGAATTATTGCGGGTTCGCGATTGTCGTCATCGTCGGTCTTTTCGGCGCTTCCTGCTTTTGTGTTGTGTTGAAGGGTAGTGTTGTGCGTATCATCCGAAAGTTCGTGATTAGCGCTCGTCACTAATACACTTAAAACCTTTACATTAGGTTATCACATACTACTATAGAATTTTGTTTGTAAATAATCTGGATTAAGCATTACTTTTGGATCACATCACCCACCGGGCCTTTGTATTTATACTACCCAGAGGGCGCAAACCTATTCGAATATTTATTGTCTTGCATTGACAGAGAGTCTGAGTTTCTGGCCCTTGTTTGGCGCGGTGGGTTTTGTCGTCGAGACGGATTGTACGGTGCCTGAATTGAAACGGCACGACCGAAGCACCGAGGACCGGAGCAAGTTGTGGGCGTTTCTCAGTCGTATTGGTGTGGAACTGCTGGACTATCAGACAAGACACGTGCTTCATGTGATCGGGTACGAGGAAATCGCAAGCAAGAAGGTAAATTTCGTTATCACAGGTCTCCGTTCGTTTTTCTGATGAATAAAGAGTTCGCTTGCTCGTTGCATATGCTTTCTTGACTAAGTACTCGCTTCTTGCAATCACGAGGAATTTAAAACCGATTTTTTCTCTCTCTATCTCTCTCATCTCTCTATATATATATATATTATATATATGATATATATATATATATATTGTTACGCACTTGATTTCCTTGGAACTGCCGCTGTTGCATTGGTAATGTCATTGAACCGTAGGCAATTACATGCTCGAACAATCACCTAGCTGTTGACCATGCGAATGATGATTGCATTTTAAAAATGGCTATCATGGGTCATTTAATCTCCTATTCACCATAGCAAATGATTATACGGTGCAGTGTAATTGATTTGCCATACCTAATACAAGATTAGTTGGACTACTCATCAGTACCAAGTCCCTCGAAATATTCACAAAGTTGAGCACAAC